>BFEA01000440.1:696771-712961 GCA_003427395.1 Chara braunii
AGAGAGAGAGAGAGAGAGAGAGAGAGAGAGAGAGAGAGAGATCAGGGGGAAGTCAAATTGCTGCCAAGGGGATACAGCAGAGGCAGGGGCGGGGCTCTAGGGGCTTGGTATTTTTCCCGAAGCCTGGGGATCTTTTTCGCCCTTTCTCCTCCGTCATGTGCACGCGTTGTGCCTCTTCGGATTTGCAAGCCGCTGGATATGTTCCTTTCTCTCTCTTCAGAAGTTCATCGTCCGTTTTCTTTGGGTTTACTTCACTCCTTTTACATAGGTTGCTGTACTCTGTGGTCAGAACTTCGATCCGATCTACTTTTGCGTTGACTGGGTTGCATACATCAAATATTCCGAACATTTTCTGCTCTTGGTTCTTTCTGCAACATGAACTCCGCTGCGTTCATTTCCTCTCCCTCCATCATTGTGTTCTTCCGAGCACTGTCTGAATCCATTGTCCGACATGCAGTGCATTGTGAATCTATATGTTAAAGGTTTGCTCAATTCTGTGATTGTTGTTGTATTTGCTTTGCGTGTGCGTGTTAATTCCGTGTGATAAATGTTGTTGTCATCTTCCACAGCACATGCTGTCATCGACCTATGGGCTCCATTTAGGTTGCCACTTTTTCTCCCTCTGCATTCTTTTCTGGGGCTGTGTATTTTTTGGCTGTTCTTTACTTCGTCTATGTGTGTTCTCTGCGAGGTCTTACTGTCTGTGGTTTCTGATGCGAACTGTTTCTCGCAACGCTGGGCATCTTCCGGCTCTGCAGGTATGCACCTAAATAAGACAACAACGTACCCGGCTCCCAAGTGTGCCCAAACTGCTGCATGCGTTGCCCTTCCCGTCTGCTCCCTTGCACCCTTTTGGCAATCTCACCTCTGCATTGCCCATCATGTCCTTGGATTCTTTTACCCGTCTTATTATTATTATTATTCGGTTAATTCTCATGTACACTGTTCTCCAAGTTCTTGCATACATCGCAACCTTTCAATGTATGCAGCTATTCTTATTCGCTCGGTTCGCCTCATTCTTTTTCATTTCGCTTTCATACAGGAGTTATACGTTCACTACCTTTCCAAAAACAACTCGGCGGGTTGCTGATTGCCGAATTTAAAACGCCCGACCGGTACACGTATTGCTTTGTTCGGCGCGAGTCCATGGCCTTTTCACGTGACTTCATCCTTGACTACGAAGTCCCTCTCACTTCCAAACAACAAAAGCACAATGCAGTCACTCTTTTGGGTTTCCTCGATCGCTGCTTATAGTTTAATTCTTTGATTGTTCGACACTCCAGTCAGACTTCGGCCTGTCGTTCCTTCGGGACGATAACTCTTCTATCGTTTTCACTGTAACTGTTTGTCGCAGCTCTCCTTCGAACAGCCGTGACCTGTTCCAAGTATCCGAATACTTATACTGACCCTTCCCCAACCCTTCGCGCCGCGGGCGGAGCCACTCTGGCTACGTCTTGTTCTATTCTGAAGTTCGGAACAATTATGAAACCACAACAATGTCATGTTTCTGATGAGAAATTCACACAACAAAATTTCGTCATTCTAACCATGGAGGTGGGATGGAGGTCATATGTTTGCATGGAAGTGTTGGTGTGTTCGGACATTGAGATGATTGAGGCATTGAAGTGTGTTCTGATCTGCTTGCCGAAGTGTTGGCTACATAATTCATAAGAATAACATTCATAAGCACCGCCGCCTTTTGGGGGTTCCTTGGGTACAGATTCACTCTGCGTAGATTGACTGAACGCGAAAACATTTGAAGTTTCGGTTTATAAAAAAAAAACAAGTCGTAGCTTTGCAGAAGCAAGTGGTTTGCTTGGTGTGGCATCAACACAACTGATGCAGCTGAATTTTTATTGGTGGAATTTATGCAGGAAACATCGCCTGTTTTGTTCTCCAGTTTTGATTGTTTGTCCGAGTACCAAGTTGGTGGAATTCACGTTCTTGTTGCCTGGTTTCACCTGGTTGTAATCATAATCAATTGGATTCAATTGGAACCATTAAGGCGCCATGACGTGTAAACAGTGGGACATTCCATGCCGTGTAGTGTTGAACCACCAGTACCTCCACGTTTTTGGGCCGGGGTGGCTGGATCGGCCTGCCACGCGGGGCTATATTCATTCTTGTCAGAGGGGGGCTAAGAATGCGGCAGGTACTGGTGGTTTGAGAAAAAGAGGGCTTGTCCCTCTTAACATGCAAGCAAATCCCTCTGCCCTGCCCCTATTGGTGCTTATGCATGTTTACACCCGCACCCACACCCACATATTGGCACCCATCTGCAAGGCTGCAAACACACGAGTGCACAGTCTTGCCTGCCTCCCATTACGGCAACATCGTTTTAGCAATTTCAGTTTATTTTCTTTCAAGATGCCCCCCAAGCTCATTTTTCTTTCAAGATGCCCCCTTAGTTCATTTTGCTTTCAAGATGCCCCCTTATCTCATTTTCTTTCAAGACGCCGTTTGATAGAATGAGGAGATGCTGAAATACAGGGGATCATTAGTTCATTTTCTTTCAAGTTAGATAACAGAACAATAGAATGAGGAGAATGTTGAAGTACAGGGGATAATGGGCCTTGCTGCACTACTCTCCATGTGCACAAAAGACAAAAAAGATGGCAATGTATCTTTCCACAGGAACAGAAAATTATCTCCTGTTCCCAGGTAGCATTCAAGATGTGAGGGCTCTTCCGAATTTGTTGTTGTGAGAGGAGGTTAAATGATGAGGTGTTCGCACTTTTCTGTACCTATGTGATGTCTTGGAACTTGGAACGCATGGCCTACAAGGCTTGCACAATTTGCCAGAAGTCAAAAGCGCAACCGAACAATTCTATCATAGTGATGTAGCTTGGCCGGTTACTTGGCAGGCGTAGCTCATGCTGCTTCTTAGATCTCCACTGGTCATGAGGGGTGTCGTTCCCCTAAAGCACTTTTCACCATGGTCACTCAACCGGTTAGATCATCCGGCAAAACAGCATAGCAATCAAGCAAGCACGACAGAGAGCCATAGCCACACATCACGCAAAAAGAGGCTCCAGACCCTTATACCACTTCGTCGCCTGGTATTCCTTCCTCAAGATCCGGGCATGAATGGAAGATCCTCATTCACTCCCACAGAAATCTCCCTGCCCAGCTCGGCTATCGCCACATATCGCTCTGGTATCACAAGCATATTGCCAGCTCGGCTATCGCCTGGGAAAGTACACAGCTCACACATATACAGACAGCTGGGTGTATGTGTGGGTTTTCTGGGGCTACTGCAATTGAGGGTATACCAAAAATAGCTTCAGTTCCTGCTCTGCATCATAAGGGGTTCATAGGATTGACAAAGTGTCATGGTCGCTAAGTGTTTGGCGTATGCATGGCTAGTTGTTCTCCCCCTTGTTTTTGGCAGAAGATGCAAGAGAGGGTCCATGGGCCATCAAGTGCCCCTTCCCAGGTTGCTCCAGGTGTCATTTTATCTTCGTTTCCCTATTCCTAGGTCCCATGCTTAGTCAGTTCGGTCCATTTTTGTTCCTTAATATTTTCGGTTGCGCTTTTGACTTCTGGCAAACGTTGCTCCAGGTTTCATTTTATCTTCGTTTCCCTATTCCAACGTTTTCTACACCTCTCAGCAAGCTTGTCCAGACTGAAGCCCATCTTCCCCCAATAGATTGCAATACCACTTCTCTCTCTCTCTCTCTCTCTCTCTCTCTCTCTCTCTCTCTCTCTCTCTCTCTCTCTCTCTCTCTCTCTCTCTCTCTCTCTCTGTGTATGTGTGTGTGTGTGTGTGTGTGTGTGTGTGGCATGTTGCATACCGACATCCACACCGCCCCTCTCTCTCTCTCACCACCCATACACACACACAAGTGATGGGGAACTCTTTAAGTCAATCTGACAGTTATCATGACCCCCGTCATCATCTTGTGTGTCTGCGGATTTGTGTCAGTGTGTGTGCGTGTGTGAAAGTTCTTTTTTTTTTTCTTTTTCTGACAGGCAATTATCTTTCCTTTTTTTTTTCTTTTTTCTTTTTTAACAAGAAAACAACCCAAGATGATGCTAGGTTTGCTGATAGGAGCAGACACCACTAGCAGTCTCGGGAGGGCTCCATCTACTGGTGGGGAGCAACACCTGCTGGAAAGCGGGTCCAGTGTCCCAGATCATTGTAATCGAATGTTTGAACAGTTGGACCTTTACCCTGCTGTAATCAACTACTATACTGATACAGTAAGAAGGGGAAAGATCCGCACAAGGTTTTTTTTTTTTTTTTTTTTTTGACAAAATGCCCCGACCAGTGTTAGTGGTGCTGATAAGAGCAGACACCACTAGCACCTGGAGAGCGGCTCCGTCTATTGGCGAGGAGCATCACCTGCTGGAAAGCGGGTCCAGCGTCCCATTTACAGACTGAAAGTACATCAGTGAAACGATTTTGGGAGTTCCTGCCAGCTAAGAGAAGTAGTAATATTTGCAACAGGCAAACCGAGGGCGAACCGAGGGCCGCCTCTTCAAACCAGACCGCACCTATTGCCCTAGTGGAAATCTCCAATTCCTCTGGGTGCCAGTTCTCAGACATTTCCGTAATTACCCCGTGTCTCCCGTTTAGTCCGTGCTGTACCATTGCATGTCCACCATTGCCAATTGGTGGGGTGGGAAGGGGTCAGGAAATTCTGTGGCTGGTCGCAGTGGGATCTGCTGAACCATAGTGGTCCAGTCTCTGAAGCAGATGCAATAGTTTCTCCTGGTTGCCTACCTGGGCGGGCTTTCCTTCCCAACCAACAGATGCAATCCAACCTCCTTTCTCACTGCCCAACCAGTCTCCAGAAAATTGGTGAATTGCTTGTGTTATGTCCTTTGCTGTATGACATAAATCGAGTTGGTTCTTAGTTTTTTGCCTTCCCAACCAACAGATGCAATCCAACCTCCTTTCTCACTGCCCAACCAGTCTCCAAAAAATTGGTGAATTGCTTGTGTTATGTCCTTTGCTGTATGATATAAATCGAGTTGGTTTTTAGTTTTTTGCCATTGTACCATGAGTTCTTGTTGAATGTATTGCCTTATCATGTCCGTTGCCTCTTCCCCAGTTATGGGGGCACCTTCTATGGCGTGAATACACCGTTTCCTCCATAGGGTTCACATGATCTTTCTCCTTCCTAGTTTGAACATGTTGTTTTCAAAGGGATTGTCACAATTTGTCAATGGTGGAGGACCATGTCTCGCATAATATAGCTCTCCAGTCCCATGGCCAGTTGGAATCAGTACCCAACTGGGTCCAGATCCTATCCCACCATCGCCATGTGAGCACTGCCCCTGGGCACTGCATGAATATGTGCTCTATTGTTTCAGGAATTCTGCGGGAGGGAAAGGCGGTGTGACATGTTTTGCACCAGGGTAACGCCCGACCCTTCTACTCTAGATATGTGCGATCTATCAACCAATCATTGGTGGGCAGGCAGCGGTGTCCTATCTGCCATTGTAGGGAGGCCATCTTCGCAGGCCTAGACCTGGTGGCGGTGAACCATCGAATTGGGCGGATTGCCTCAGTCCCCACGTTCAAGTGGGACCTCCATCGGGCTTTCACTATTGCTTTTATGTTCACCTTCAGTCGTAGCAGACGATACACAGCCTTCACCGCTAGAGTGTGTAAATTCAGGTTCGTTCCTGACCTGGGTTTTCGGCTCTCAGAGAGAGATAAATGTCTAGAAATTTATAATTAGCGGATGAAAAACTCCGCACAAAAAAAAAAAAGAGAAAAAAAAAGGGTTTTCGGTTGGGGACCCACTGCCATTCGTCCAGGTCAAAGGGTAGCTCCATCACGGGGGTATTTGATTGATATGCAATCCAGCTGTCTTTATCCCGCAACACCCGAATCCTCTGCAGATCCGCAGTTGTCCACCATCTCATTTCTTCTAGGAGGTATCGGGTAAGCTTGTTTTCCTTGCCTATGTGAAAGAGGCTTAACAACGTTACGTCGGATCGCACCTCCACCGCATAGCCTACACTTTCCGAATTCTTCGGGGCAACTACCAAGTCTCCTTCCATTAGCCGGGACCCTTTTCGTAGAATATGCACCCAGTGAAGTGGGACAACAACAATGAACAGATTGATATTCTCCTCAATCTTGTGGCAGTGTTTGAGTATGGTTTTCAGTAAAGCCCCCTTTTCCAGTCCCCCACCTCTGTGTTCCATATGTATTTTATTCTAATTATGCCTTTTTTGACCCAACTGCTCCACGGGGTGTTTGAACTATGATACAATCTGTTGTGCCGGTCCGTTATCCTTTTGTTTCCAAAAAGGGGCTGACGCATCACCTCCTCCCATCTAGTTGGCAGGGGTTGGTCAAGCAGCGGGAGTTGGCGCCAGACCCTCAGGACGCGAGTCCTGAAGTCGTCTTTGACCAGGTCCAAGCGAGCTGTGTCTCGGGGTGGGTCTCGCTCTACACGGGCGCGTCGTGGCACAGTCCAAAAGCGGTTTTACAACCAGGTTAACACCTTGTTATGTTTGTGAGGCAAGTCTGGCTATCTGTTTCAGTATCAGGGCAAACCATTGGAGGTGCTGAGTGAAAAGCAAGTTCCTAACCCATGGACAGTTAATGCTTTGATCTGATTAATCGGGTCCAAGATCCTTAGGCCCCCTTTGTCTTTGGGTTGGATCACCGATAGCCAGGCTACCTTGTTGATGACGCTCGGGAGCTCACCGTGCCTCTCCACGGCAGGGCCGTTAATTGTTTCTTTAGTGATCGAATGACCTCCCTGCTGAGAGTCCAAATTGCAAATTTATACAACAAGGCCGCCAGTACTACGTTGTTGATGGTGAGCGCTCTACCGACGAGGGAAGTGTGTTGGTCCTTCTGTTTGACCAATTTTTCTGAAGTAGGCTTCATGATCCACTCGTCGTTTGAGGCAAGCTTGCCCAATGCCGTCAATCTGATTCTGAGTACCTTAACCGGGGCCGTTTTCGGAAGCCATTTGATTCATGGCAGCTCCGGGGGGCGCGCCCCTTGATGGTGGATCCACCACCCAAGGACTTATTTCCCCAATTGACGGTCATATCTGAGACAATTGTGAAACGATCAAATAATTTTCTGATCTCTTCCATGTTTGCTACAATGGCGTCTGTCGTAAGTGTTAAGTCGTCCGCAAACATCGAGCAAACAGGGGTCGCCTTTTCCAGGATAGGCGAAATCTGCAGTGTCCTCAGGTCTTTGTTGGCACGGAGGTTTGCTGCCAGCGCCTCCATTATGATGATAAAGAGGAAGGGTGTCCAGGGGTCCCCTTGGTGAACCGACCGTTGCAATGGAAAGGCTGGCACTATCCTACCATTGACTTGGACACACGTGGTGGCGTTCTGATGTAGTATTTTCGGTCCAGCGCCGGAGGACTGGTCCGATGTTCATTTTTCCTATACATTTGTCTAAAAATAGCTAGTCCACATGGCAATACGCTTTTTCAAAGTCAATGAAGTTGACAACCTCATTCTGCTTATCTTGCCTTGTTAATTTGAGAAGTTCATTAACGAGAAGAATATTGTCTTGGATGCTGCGTCCTTTAACAATATCAGTCTATGTTGGGTGAATTATGTCGTCCAGGACCGGAATTAGTAAGTTTGCCAAAGCTTTCGCTAACATTTTGTAGACGACTATGAGTAATGTTATCGGTCGATAGTTCCTTATATCCATTTTATCCCCCTTTTTGCACAAGGTGAGGATACCTTACCCCACCAACTCCCCCATCCGCCCTGTGTCCCACACATTGCGATAAAAATTCATGAGGTTCGGGGTCATCTGGGTCCAGAAGGTCTCCCATAATTCCTTGGAAAATCCATCAATGCCCGGTGTTTTCTCCTCATCCGTCTGCATCATTGCCATTCAGATTTCCTCCTTGGATAGGGGATGGTCGTATGTTTTTTGTTGGCCCGTCATGGTCTTTTTCAATGGTTTCAAAAATTCCTCTATATCCTTCTCCATTACGTTCCTCTCCCGTTTGACACATCTTGAGGTGAACAGATCCTCGAAGAAGGATCTGGCTATCTGCATGTTATAAGGGGAGGAGGTGGGTGACTGGTGTGTGGATCATATAACGTTTCCATGATTGTTCTGTGCGAGCGTGCTCGGGCTATGCTAAAGAATTTTTTGTCCATTGTTCCTTCCGTTTGATACTTTGTCAATCTTCCTCTTATGTGTGTGCCTTCCCAACATTGTGCGACAAATATCTGGAGTTCTTGTTGCAGTCTTTGTACCTCTGAAAGATCAATTGGTGGTGTGAGCGTTGTAGCATCGTGCGAATTACTTGGTTGGTCCTGGTGCTCTATTTGCTGCAGTTGTGGATGAGTTTCAAGCTCTTGTTGATGCTTTCTGGGTGCTAAGAATTTAGAGTATTCCTGACATTTTTGCCCAAATAGAAAAACCCGTTATTAAACTAGTCAATTACTCGCTGAATATATTGTCGTTGTGTGTGTCAGAATGTCCAACAGTCATTGATGTAATTCTGAAAGGTTTTCCGTTGTAAGATAAAGGTATTGAGTTTGCAAAAGTCGGGTCCTTGGTCGAGTTTCTTTCGAAACGACAAAATGACCGAACACATTTTGTTATCAAGACCTGGATAAGGACTGGCTAGGAGGATCCTTTCTAAGAGCAGCAATCCTTCCATGTCCTCCGAAATCAAAATCAAGTCGATTCGGGATCTTGACTGACTCTCAGTACCAGTCTTCTGTAGGCATGAATAAAACTAAGTGTTCGGTTTTGACGTCCGGAAGAAATGGAATAGTTCAAGTGATAGACATAACTCATGGATTATCCGCTCATCCTCTTCCACATACGTTGGGGGAGGGGAGGCGTCCGCCATCTGTCCATCCAACAATCCGGGGCTGCGTTGCAATCCCCTGCAATAATGACCAGAACCCCATTCGGGATTTGCATCTTGAGGTTCTAAAAAAGGTTCTTCTCTCACTTACGGTATTGGGGGCATAGACACATACTATGCATAAAATTTTGAGTTCCAATGTGACTAGGATGGACACCCATCGACCCCCTTCCTGATCCAGTATGCAGTGCACCGGATCTGCCCCGGAGTTTGGGGCAATCCAGATGGCAACCCTTGCACTACCCGGTTTCGGGGCATGGGCTCTGAAGGCGTTGTACTGCCAGAACACTTTATGGGTGTGATTGTGCTCCGGGGTGTCCATCAAGTGTGTTTCCTGCACACACACTATATCAAGCCAATCCCTACCTCCCACCCCTTGCATTAAGTCCCCGATTGCATTTTGTTTTCCAAGTGTGCATGAGTCTAGACCATTCACATTCAGGGACCGCAGGTCCAGGTCCACTGCTCTCCTACGTTGGTTCCAGATACGATCTTTCCCATACACTGCTCAAACCGGGTCCAACCTACTCCGATTATTCATATACTCTTCATATTATGTAGCTTGTACTAGCCTGTAATAGCTTCTTACAGACGGACCTGCGACAGTTGATCCCAGTCCTAGTTCGCAGTTCTCGCCAAGGGGTCGGACCTGAGGAGAGCACATAAGCATTTTTGAACGTCATGTTCAATCGAGGTGTCGCTGTGCTCGATCCTGGTTATTTGCAGGTTCAGTAGTTGGGCATCCACTGGGAGAAAAGAGTCGTCGCCCATCCCCTGGCGCACTCACTGGGTAATTACATTTTTGTAGGTTGTCAGCAAGTGCGTTTTCACATGCGTTGTCGATCCAAAGGTTGGACCCAATAAATTGATGGACACCCTCAGTTGAGAGCGTTGAACCTTGTAGCCCTCCTCAATGCCACGTACATAAAGTCGTGTTGAACATACCAATAAGTGCACTGACACTTAAAACAACGGGTTCTTTACCATTATGGGGCGATGGTGGGTGAAGGGACCATTATTAATTCGTGAAGAGGCAAAAATAGTGAATAAGGGGGAAATCAGCTCTCAACAATTGTGAATTTCTGGATTAACTGTCCGGACTATCCGGCCGGAACATCCGAGGACAAGTAGGTGTATTCGAAATTTCCAAATAAATTCTGGATAAAAAAAAGTCAAAAATTAATTTATATTTTTTTGTTTTAATTTTTATCTCCAGATATAATAGGGATTTTGAAATGACCTCCAGCCAAAAGTTGTTGGTATTGTTATAATCTATAACATACGTAGTTTTTAAATTTTTTTGAGATGTTTTTTTTGTAAAAGTACCCTATTTTTTACCCTCTTGATATACTTAATCCGGTTTCATCCGGCAGTATTTAACTGGTCTGCAAATCCAGATAAATCAAGGGTGTCCAGATAACCGGATTTGCTACTTAGGAATTTTGACCCTAAGAACCCTTAGCATAAAGTTTTACGAGGGGGAAGACAAGGTTTGCAGATCTTTTGAGTCTTTGTCGGCCGTCGTACGTGTCACTAGCGTACTTCTCGCCGTCATTCGAGGTATTGGACGACAATGGGTTATGTCCAGCAGAGAAGAGGGGAAATGAGAATTAAGATACGGGATTTGTTGCAAATACCCAAACATCCTAATCAACGATTATGCATCCACTGAAACATTGCGGGACAAATCATTGAAGCAATGACATACATCCCACCCAAACTCATTGATACACCAACATTCGTTCATCACATATCAATATTCAAATTAGCCATGACATCATACAGGTCGCAAAATAAGAGAGAGATAGAAGGAGAGAGGGGGAAATTGGAAGGGGGAAGGAGGTGGCCGGAGGAACATCAGCACTCCACAGGATGAATAATCTATATTTAGCGATTCTTACACGTGTGGTTATTTTTTGGAAATATGATATCATTGTTTTTATTTCTACTTTCTACCTTGGGGAATATTTTGTAAGAAGTTTCTCGATTGAACGTTTTTTGAATGCACGGTAAATTGGCATGAAGTTTATCGATTAAACGTCCCCGAAACGTTATTCCCTCATATTTGTGCTACAACAAGTAAGGGGTCATGATTCTCACTGGCCAATTGGCAGATGGATCCTTTGCGTTGTCGATTGGACCGATTGGTGTTGTCGTCAGTGAATTTGTTTTTCTCACAAAGGTGTGAAATTTGACGTCTGGTTGTATAAAGTTGAAAGTGATCTTTGCGTTATGTATTGGTTGCTTAACAAAAATAGACAATAAAGTGCAAAACATTCGATTATGCTTCGTGTTCCTGGATGTCAAAATAAATAGTTCGGGGAAGGAACATTTAGAGGGGATTAACAAGACTTGATTCTCTCTTTCCCTATTGAATGGTTGTTTCACCGTCAAAGTTATTGCCCAATGGATTTGGTATTCAGTTTACAAGAGCATCATCTTCTCGGTCAATTTTGTGAACTTTATGGAAGCCCTCTGGATGAATACTTAGAAAGGGAGTGAAAGGGGTAGGCATCGAAAGCGAATACACTTCATCTCTAAGAAGAATGTTTGCATCCAATGGAACACCATAGGTCCCATAATTTATTCTTTTAAAAGACAAAATGTGCATAGGTTCGGGGTTCATGTGATATCGTCAATAGATGTAAGTTGGGTTAAATCTTGGTTGCACCGGGATAAGGTATAAATATTATGAATCCAATAATCAAAGTTGGATGAACAGCGCATATCAAAAATATAAAAACGGTGAGTTGTCGTCTATGAGAATAAGAGGAGAAACGAGTATTAAGTTCACAAGGATCGAAAAGTGAATATAATTGGTTATACAATCAACATCTTAGGCCTCTAAGTTTGGGTAAAACTAGCCCTAGGCCAAGAAGACTAGGCGTTTACATCAATCTATATCCTTGTAAACTATAATGAAATGAAGTCCTTTATTTCCAAATTACTCAGTTTTCTCCTTCGATATGATAATCTCGCGATAGGTGTTGATTGGAATACGATTCTGAATCTTTGTTAAGACAACCCCAGATTGGAAACTATCAAGACCGACTTCGAGTTTTGACAAAATTTTATCCTCTATTAGGGTTTGACAGATGCCTAGTGAACTTTGCCTCTCAACGTCCACAGTTACACGTGGTTTGATTCCCCATGTCCTCCGATAAACAGAAAGTTAAACTTTATCTTAATGAAAAATCTTTTTATAATTTGCAGAGAATGAAAGTTAAAGAAACTACTGGACAGGAATAGTGAAAAAAATTCAAAAAACTCACTAGTACAAAGAAATGTCATCACAAACGACCATATTACAAAATATACATTTAGGAGACTCATCCTCCAAAGAATGACCCTCAATGAAGGACTTAGCTCACTCGTACAACCTACTATATTATACGACTTCAACCAAATGTGTGAGTTTGTTCGCCTCAATTTTTTTAATATTACATCAATGTGCACACTGTTTAATGGGATATATTCAAACCTCAGGGAACACTCTTTTTGTTTGGAAGTTGACAAGAGTCATGTTGTCGGTGTAGGCTAGACTGAAATATGGACAGACCCCTCAAAGGAGAGGAATTGCACCATGGTGCTAAATGAATGGTGTCCAAGGGATGCTTGTCTCCCAATAATATTATACCTTGCAGTGCGGGTGCAAATATATCCTTATATACTTTATATCTACAACAAAGTTATAACAAGAGAAAAACCTCACTAAGAAGATGACGAGGGGTATTATTACCTTCCTTTATAAGAGAGGTGATCAAACAAATGACGAGAATTTGATACGCATTTATGTGTTAAATATGGCTTACAAAATCATCGTTGAAGAGTTAATTATTTTTTGAGCGAGTTACCTTCACGAATTTATTAAGAAAATACAGGGTCCTTTGTCAAGCACAAGTCTATCACTTCTAATAAAGAAATAGTAATTCAAACATTGAAAATTATAGCATCTAAGAAAAAAGATGAGACTATCCTGATATTGAATACGAAAGAAAATTATGACCACGTAGGTTTTAACCTTCGTGATAACAATAGAGAAACCTATGGAGGATGGTCATAACTTAACCAATCGGTGTTTACAATATATTCATCTGCTACCATAATACTCATGGTAAAAAGAAAACTGTCAAAAAAAAATCTCCTTAATTAAATCGTTGTATCGGGGTTGTACCCTGACCTCGTCAATGCTTATTATCCACATGAAGTTTTTATTAGATATTCTACTATTATCTCATTAATTTTATTTTCTCATGCAAAGTTTTCTGTATTTCTTTTAATTTTACTTCTTACAAAGCCCGATTTTTTTTTTAATTCGTTTAATCCATCTCCGCTTCAAGTAAGATCACTATTATTAGATAATGATTTAGTTATTACTTGTTTAGTATCATGACCGTCAAAAATCTCAAGTAAATTATCTTCCATGCCAAGTGTGAAAGAATTATATATTAGATCAACAATTTGATTAGCTCCTTCGTAACCTAAAAACGACCGATAACCTAATGGAAAATTTTGAATATGAACTCGAGCAGAAATAACTCCACATTTGTTTACGTAACTTAATTACTCCATCTTTTGTAACTTCTGGTTTTGGAGGACATCCGGGCAAATAAACATTGACTGGGATTAACTTATCAACACCTCGTACAGTACTGTAAGAATCAGTACTAAGCATACCTCATGTAATTGTACATGCCCTCATTGCAATAACATATTTAGGTTCAGTCATTTGCTCATATAGTCTAACTAAAGAAGGATCATTTTCATGGTGATTATTCCTATTGTAATAATAAGATCAACTTGTCTAGGAGTAGATCTAGGTAGTAATCTATAACGGTCAAAATCAAATTTCGAACCAATTAAGGATACAAACTCAATAAAACAACATATAGCACCATAAAGTAAAGGCCATAGACTAGATAGTCTAGCCCAATTTGTTAAATCATTCATTGTTACAAAAATGATTTTTATAGTGGTTCCATGAATAATTCTCTCTGGAATTGGGTTTTTCTTATAATGAAAATGTCAGAAAATACGAACCAACATCCATAACACGAAGATCAGAATCACCATCAAGAAAAAAAAAAAATAATGATGCAGAAATCACCACCAACCAAGCCCCGAGTACGCACAGGTTTTATGGCATTTAATTAGCTGCGCGTATTTATTTTATTACTACGAAGTTTCGTCTCCGCTCAAAACTTACAAGCACAGATATAGTGTCATTTGATGAGTAACCAAAAATAAAAGAGTCTTAAAATTAGAAACTTATGTTTTTTAAGATTTTCAATATCAATGTTTCCAGAAGCTACTTTTTATTTCACTCCTTTCATTTATACTCTAAGAGATAGTGAGACTTAAATTGCGTAACTCATTGCAATGGAAAGGGTGCATTTTTTTTATGAGGTTATCATAGAAATTTAAAACTTTTGGATTAGAGAATCATGTATAAATGATATGATTACACGCTGCGCACCAAATTGCAAAAAAATCGTGCAAGCAGTCTTATGGAACAAAAGTTCAAAACACTGTTGACTTTTCAAGTCAATTCTCCCATTCATTTACAGGCCTCGCTAGAGGCTTGTTTTCGCGAAACTGTTTGTGACGAATTTCGCTTTTCAAAACTGCGAAAACATCAGTCAAAACTAGTTCAACAAAGCATTTTATTACTGAAAGATGGGGAACAACTGATATGACAAATTTTGCACAGAGATGGCTGTTTTCCACAAACCACAAAGATATAGGTATTTTATATCTAATCTTTGGTGCAATTGCTGGAGTAATGGGCATATGCTTCTCTGTACTAATTTGCATGGAATTAGCACTGCCAGGAAATCAAATTCTAGGTGGAAATCATAAACTTTATAATGTGTTAATAATAGCTCACGCTTTCTTAATGATTTGTGCGCCGCTGTGCTAGATGTTTGCAACCACACCACTGCAACAGCATTAAGGAATAAACAAAATACATATTCTGAGTTATCAGAGACCTCGATAAATTCAAAGCAGTCACTTTATTTTTTGTCGTTCACCCGCAAAGTGCAAGTTAACTAGAGTCAACAAAAAAACGTTGTGTAATTAAAAGCAAGTTTATCACATACCTTTGCGTATAACAACGGATTATGAACAATTTATAAATTTTTTTAAGGAGGGGTTCATGCATATTTACAAGAAGCTTATCAATCTGGTTTTCACAAACATTAATCATATTTTCTATGTTGGTATGGTTGTTTTGAACTGTATACAAACAGTTCAACAAAAATAAATATTGTGTTAAAAATTTTACTAATATGTTGAAAATTTGTCAATAAACAGTTAATATCCTGTTGCAAAAATGTTGAAATAATATGGTTATTAATTACGTTAAACCACTAGTAGTTGACCCAATTATGGGCCGTGCAAAAAAAAAAGTAGAAACGTCTCTAATCGGGTGAATTTAGGCGCTCTTGTAGTAGCTCGTATGTTTTCTAAAATCGTGGCGCGTTAACGGGCACCACTCGAGGAAGTACTGGTGGTTTAAAAACTTAGGATATTAAGGTTGGAAAAAATGTCAAAATTACATCAAAGCGTTGCCTTTATAGCGTTCTTATGTATTTACGATGTGTTGTTGATGTTGACGTCATGAAAAACCAACTTTAAAGTTTTTTAATCTAAAAGATTTATAATCTCCCCCCCTTCCCCCTTCTCTCTCTCTCTCTCTCTCTCTCTCTCTCTCTCTCTCTCTCTCAGGCTGTAATAAAATTTGTTTCTCATAGCAAAAAATCATGTACATTCTATATTATACCTACCATGGTTATTGCATATCTTTTTATTTAGGTGTAGTTGAGTAAGTGTTGCCTCAAATCGATATGCGTTTGTCTCGCAATATAATTGTGAAATTGCAGAGACGAACAAATAGGAAAGGTAAATATTTTTTTTTCAACTAAGCAAAAAAACATTTTTTGTAATCATATAACTTAATCAAAAAAAAAAATTCTTTACATCTTTGTTTTTATGGAACGTCGACGGACGCCTCCTACATGTGCCGCATATTGTGGTTGGATGACGCCTACATACATGTGCCGCAACGGATGCGTTGAGTTATATCTGCACCTACTGACCTCATACGCAAACATTGTTAAACACGTCATATCAGACCAAAAATAATTATAAAATAAAAGTGTAATATCCTTTATCAGAAGCGCTTAATACGAAAGACAGTTGTATTTATATATACATATATATATATATACAGTGTTATCGGCGTTCGGGACTGGCCCAACACCCGAGCCCGAACGCCCGAACCTGAACGCCCGAACGTATGGGACCTCTTCGGGAGGCGTTCGGCCGTTCGAGCCGGACGCGGACCAAAAAAAA
>BFEA01000440.1:713395-728193 GCA_003427395.1 Chara braunii
AAACGTTTTCAAAAACTTCAAAAAAAAAACTATGTTATGGAGACAAATAAACTTAACAACATTTGCCTGATCACTACATCCACATTCTTTACCGAATTTGAATTAAAAATTCAATACAAAAAATAAACACTATGATAAAAATAAGAAAAAATAAAAAGAGAATTAAAATGAGTGGCTGTGCCAGCACCTTTTCGACACCGCCATCTTTGCCGATTTTTAATTATGTTTTGGCATTGCCAAATGCCCTGAAATTTACAGATATTTAGTTTACATAATCAATAACTCATTAAAAAATTTGAAAAAAAGAATAAAATTGTTCAACCCCCGAAAAAAAGTGAAAACAAAAAGTTAAAAGTTAAAAAAAAACAAAATAGTGAGTGGGCGAGCACGTTTTGACACCCCCATCTTTGACGATTTTTAATTGTTTTTGTGGCTTACGAGAATGGCTGCAAACTTTATAGGCGTGTAGGTTACATCATAGAGAACTCAGAAAAAAAAATTCAAAAACAAAAACTTATGTTTAGGCCCCGAAATAGTTTTTGGCGGGGGCCGAACCTGGAGGTGTTCGGCCCTCGAACGGGACCCCGAACGCCCGAATGTTCATTCAGGTAACCCTATATATATATGGTCCATGTACCGGGGGAAAATAGTTTGTCATAACCCGTCATTTGTTTGTCAACGGTTTACTGGAAACATTTGAGACGATATACATATTTATATATAGATAGATAGATATATACGAACAAATTTCTGTTTGACCCAAAAAACAAAATATGTTATCAAGAAAACTCAAATAAATTATATTTACTTGAGCATTACATCCAAATTCCTTACCAAATTTAAAACAAAAATATAATATAAAAATAAAATTAATAAGAAAAATAAGAAAAAATAAAAAGAGAATTATTAAAATTAGTCAGTGAGCGAGCACATTTTCCACACAACCATTTTTGGCGATTTTTCTTTATTTTTTTGCATAGCCAAATACCCCAAACGTTTACAAATGTGTACTTCACATAATACAAGACTCATTATAAAAATATTAAAAAATAATAAATTTTTTTAGGCCCTGCAACATAGTAAAAACCAAAAGTAAAAGGTGAAAAAAAACAATATAGTGAGTGGGTGAGCACGTTTTGACACCGCACATCATAGATAACCCAAAATTTTTAATTTTTGGCGATTTTTAATTTTTGTTAGGCTTCAATAAATGACTTCAAAATTTATACGCATGTACCTCACATCATAGAGAACCCACAAAAAAACATTAAAAAAATAAAAATTATTGTTAGGTCTCAAAACAATTTTTGGCGTAGGCTGAACGCCTTCGGGTTCGGACCGTTAACGGGACCATGGACACCCGTACATACGGAGGTTGTCCCGGGGACCTCCGTACGTAAGGGCTGGTCACCTTGTACGCGAGCATATATAATATACATCAGTAAGAGAAAAAGCTCAAATTCGCATTTTACGGATGCACGTTGCGCATACTAATAATGATTATTATATATACGTTTATATATAAACATATAGATATGTATATATCTGTGAAGCACACCGAACATGTCCGGAGCTTTTTCGAATGTCCGAACATGTTCGGATGTTCGAACGAACGCCTCCCGAACGTGTTCGGCTGAACAAATTAAAAAAAAAAAAAAAAAAAAAATCTTAACTAGAGTTTGGCTACGAATTTGAGCATAGCCCTAAGGCAAAAGTTGTTTGTTTTATTATTTTACATAATATATAAGTTTTTTATATTTTTCTGAGAAGCTTGTTTTTTTTTTATAAATATTTTTATGTTAGCGTTCGGGGGATTTTGGCGCTCGTTCACGTTTGGTCACGAGCATGATCGAACCCGAACACGATGCTACACAGGTATATATATATATGTATATGTATATGTATATAATATTTCAATGTATTAATCTATGTAGCATCCTGTTCGGTTTCAGTAACCAAACCCGAACTTTCACGATCAAACACGAACGAGCGCCCAAACCCTTCGAACATGAACGTAAAAATATTAAAAACAAAAACAAACTCAAAAAATTTGAGAAAATATATATCTTATGTAAAAATAATTACACAAACAACTTTTGCCTAAGACGTATGCTCAAATTCGTAACCAAACTCGAGTTAGAAATTAAAAAATAAAACACGTTCGGGAGGCGTTCAGTCGAACACTCAAAAAATGTTCGGACGTTTTGAAAAGCTTCGAACATATTCGGTGTGTTACAAAGGTATTAATCATTTAAGTTTTGAATTATTTTCCCGAATCGATGCTTAAAAAGGAAAAGCGAAGAAAATGATTGGAGGTTAAACATAAAAAACAGAAAAAGAAAAAGCAATACCTTTGTGCATCATAGGAGGGGCACTAGTCAAGCCAGCTTCATTGCGAGTTCGAAAACAAAAGACAAAATCATAAAGACCCAGGATCCAACACCATAATAAGAGACTACCCTTATGATTCGGCCAAGTTCTATAAACTGTATAAAAAAATGGTAATTGATTATTTGAATTTGTAAAAACGCTATAAATAGATAAATCAGAAGAAACATGACAAAACAAAAAGTTAAAAAAACAGATGGTTAAAACGAGAAAGTAAAGTAAACTAAAAAAAAAAAGATTACTTTTTTGCTAGGGTTATGCAAGAAAATTTCTAAGAATGAAAAACGAAAAACTTGTCTATGAATGCAATCACACATTTTGTTAACGCGATTGAAAATATCGAACCTATTTTAGAAGTAAGAAAAATTTAAATCTTCGGAACCACCCAATTAGTCTCATTCATTATACCAAAGTGTCGTCAAGAAACCTTAGCTCTTCAGTGGATTCTTGAAGGCGCCTTGTGGAGACGACGTTTGACAGAAAAAAACATAACTTTAAATCAATCTTTATATGCTGAAATATAAGATGCTTTAAAAAAACAAGGATTTGCTAGAAAAAAAAAGATGATCTTCATAAATTAGCTGAATCAAATTGTCGTTTTTCTCATTATCGTTGGTGGTAATAATGTACCTATAGAAATCACCATCAACCAAACCTGAGTATGCGCAACCTTTATGACATTTAGTTAGCTGCACATATTTGTTTGATTACTACGAAGTTTCGTCTCTGCTCGAAACTTACAGGCACTGACTTAGTGTCATTTGATGAGTAACAAAAAATAAAGGAGAATGATATAAGAAATAAAAGTGATAAAAAAAAGAGTAATAGCAAGCAATAAAGATTTTTCACGATCCATTGGTTTATAAAAGCAAAATAAAAAATAAAGTGAAACAGCGAAACTACGATTTTTGTTGTAAAATATTATCATGCAAGACTTCTTGTAGTCGGTTGATACGTTTATTTATGCACTATAATGGATACATTAAGGCATGAAGCAATATTCACCTATTGATTTTATCTACAAACAATGTTTTACACATAATAGAAGATCAGAAAAAAAAAAAAAAAAAAGAATGTCCAATTCTTTATGACTGATATTTAACATTGACAATGTAGATATATGCAGGGTTACCGGCGTTCGAGACGGGCCGAACGCCCGAACTCGAACGCCTGAACGTACGGGACCCCTTCGGGAGGCGTTCGGTCGTTCGAGCCGAACGCGGACTAAAAAACAAAAAACAACAAAACGTTTTCAAAAAATTCCGAAAAAACCCTATGTTATGGGCAAAATAAACTAAACAACATTTGCCTGGGCACTACATCCAAATGCTTTACCAAATTTGAATTAAAAATCCAATACAGAAAATAACCACTATCATAAAAATAAGAAAAAATAAAAAGAGAATTACAATGAGTGAGTGTGTCAGCACCTTTTCGACACCGCCATCTTTGCTGATTTTTAATTATTTTTTGGCATTGAAAAATGCCCTGAAAATTTAAAGATATGTATTTTCAATAATCAATAACTCATTAAAAAGTTTTCAAAAAATAATAATTTTTTTTAGGCCCCAAAATAAAGTGAAAACAAAAAATTAAAAGTGAAAAAAAACAAAATAGTGAGTGGGCGAGCACATTTTGACACCCCCATCTTTGACGATTTTTAATATTTTTTTGGCTTAGCAGAATGGCTTGAAAATTTATAGGCTTACAGTTTACATCATAGAGAACTCACAAAAAACAATTCAGAAAAACAACTTATTTTTAGATCCCAAAATATTTTTTGGCGGGGACCGAACCTCGAGGTGTTCGTCCCCCGAACGGGACCCCGAACGCCCGAACATTCGGGGGCCAGCCCGGGGGCCCCCAAACGTTCGGTCAGGTAATCCTGGATATATGTATATATATACATATATACTTATATACATCTTTCAATATATTCATTCTTAAAATTTTTTAAAAAATACATAAGTAATAACAATAAGTTTATCTCGATCATTATCAAAAATTTTCTTAAAACAACAAAACTTGAAGATGTCTTTTCTCTCATCGATACACGGATAGATCAGGGTATAACTCATACAAAATTTTCCTCATATGCATGTCAATAAAACATTGTTTACGTATAAATATCGTAAGCTTAATAAAATCGCTACTCAATGTATATGGAGTGCTTTAAAGTTCCTTATAATTTACAGTACACTTGATATTATACAAATAATTCTAATATCAATTAGTTGCAATGTCGTAACTAAAATATAAAACGGAAGGTCTGAAATATGTTGTTTTAATGATGCATAAAATTTAGAGTTTTATGAAAACACAAAACAATATAAATGATAAAACATTTTGAGATAAATAATAATAAAAAAAACTTCACACATAAGAGTAAAATTTCAAACCATGGCACGCGAGCGTGAAAGGGATGACACCCATAACAAAAGAACAAGACTCTTATTGAACGCGTTTGTGGATAGAGTGAATGAGAAAAACGTTGAGACAAAATTTTCATAAAAACCCCTTACAGCGAGAGAATAGGATTAAGCATAAATTAAAAATCCACAAAATCGGAGCATGGGACATTAATACTTTGAACATTGTACAATTCATGGACTTGTTGATCAAACTCATAAAATGAAGCACAAATTTTATAGTCTTACATAATTTGTGTATATAACTCATATAAACTATATATATAAGCAGGGTAACCGACGTTCGGGACGGGCCGAACGCCTGAACCCGAACGCCCAAACGTATGGGACCTCTTGGGGATGAACGGCCAAACGCGGACCAAAAAAAAAAAAAAAAAAAAAAAACAATGGTCATCAAATAAATCTAAAAAAAAGATATGTTATGAAAAAAATAAATTAAACAAGATTTGCCTGCGTATTACATCCGAATTCCTTACCAAATTTGAAATAAAAATAAAATATAGAAATAAAATATAAAAATAAAATACGAAAAATAAATACTAATAATAAAAATAAATAAAAATAAAAAGAGAATTAAATTTACTGAGCCCGCGACCACTTTTACGACACCGCCATCTTTGGCGATTTTTCATTGTTTTTTGCCATAGCTAAATGCTCTGAAAATTTACAGATGTATACTTCACAAAATACAAAACCCACTTAAAAAAAAATCAAAAAATAATAAAATTGTTTAGACCCCGAACTAAAGTGAAAACAAAAAGTAAAAAGTGAAAAAATTCGTGGGCGAGCACGTTTTGACACCACCATCTGTGGCGATTTTTAATTCTTATTTGGCTTAGCCAAATGACTTGAAAATTTACAGGCATGTACCTTACGTCATAGAAAACTCACAATTGAAAACAATAATTATTTTTACGCCCCGAAATAATTTTTGGCGGGGGGCGAACGCCGTCGGGTTTGGACCCCGTACGGGACCCCGTACGTACGGAGTTCTGCCTGGGGACCTTCGTACGTACGGGCTGGTGACCCTGTATATAAGAATGAGTGTTGTAAAAAAAACTCTTCATTACAATCTCATTGAAGTTCGCAGGGGAAAAACACGACTTTTAACATTTAGTCAATTGAAAACAAAAAAAAATTGAATACAGAAACGTGGAAAAAATTCCACTAACTATCTTCAACTATATTTATAAATTAAATATTCGAGTTATAAAATAAAAAAAGATTTGTATTGCACAGTAATGTTCGACATTCCTGTCTATCAATACTAGTAAAAAAATGAGATTTGATTTTGAACAAGATATGAAACATGACAATTGTACTCTATGATAAACGTAAGCATAGGCAGACTGCGACAACAGTCTGTGGGAAAAAACACAGTGACACGAAAGTCAGAGATGCATACTTAGAAACCAAATCGTAAGTTTTGAACAAACCCGAACGGGTTCCACCTTCAAAATCTCAAAACAAGGTTCACACTTCACACAACCCAAGCTTCCATAGTCACCATAGCTAACTTTCCCCTGTACGACATAGCAGGTCCTTCGACCGGTTTCATCCGTCCACTGACGGACTCATCAGGAAGTGTGCTCGGAAGCACTTCTGTCGCAGAAAAGAGAGGTTGGTGCCTTGCCTCTCATCCGAAATATAGTTTCTTGTGTTCTACTATCTCCTATTCCCGTCTGTTTTCAGTCTACGCCGTAATGGCGATAATCAGCCCGCGGTACCGAGTTCCGTGTCCCCGTACGTGCTCGTCGGTCGGGCATAGTTAACCAAGTAACAATGTGGATGCATCTCTCCCACAAAACGGCCCTATTCAGACCAAACACATGATACATCTTGCCTTGTCAAAACGTCTCTACGTGAGATCTTCTACCCGGAGTCCCAACCGACATACTATGGGCATATAATATCACTAGTTTGAATCGACAGTTCAAAGCCGCATCCAATAAATAAATAAATAAATAAGCTAGTATAAATAAATAAAACTACAACAGACAAAACAAGCTATGTACCTATAATGCCATTAGTCCGACTTGTCAGATCTCTAACCAACCGGAGTCCCTACACCGCAAACAAAATTGTAGAAAAATGGACTTCCGAACTGGCCACACGTCTTTTCCCCCCCGGAGAGTTCTCGTCTTTGGTACCGTACGTTGGCGACACACCGTGGCATGTCCACGGGATTCCTCCGGGTTTTGTACAGTTATCTTCCGACGGCTGTCCTCTGTAGTTCCTGTATCTCTCATCAGGGTACTTCCTGTTGGAGACCTCGTGATCGATCCTTGGCTCTTTGTTGGATTTCTTCAGGGTAAGTGCGAACAGGCCCCGTAGTAATTTTAGTGTGCTATCCCCTGTAACCCTGACCAATTTGGTCAGGGCCCCCAGGTAGATGTAAGCATAATACCAATGTATTGATAAAAACAAGTATCAAGTTTAGATGTGAAACAAATGGGATGTGGTCACCCGTTTTCAAATGAAAAAGAAATATCATTTGTTAGCAATGTTTTTTTGGTTTATACAAGATGTGAATAATGAACACAAAGTGTCTGAATTTGACAATAAGAAAGTCACTCTTTAGACCACTGAATACAAATGTACCGACTACAGAGAATACATATGTAGGTTAAAATAATGCATCTTAATCATACTATGTACACATCCTACCCCTCCTCTGCAAACACATGAATATATTAAAAATAATAAAATTAGTTAGAATTGTAGATAAACATTTAAATATTTATGTTCCAGATTTGAAACTTTAGTCTTCTTGTGTTTTCTCGTCACAAAATGATTAACCCATTATGACGAAAAGTGAAATCCTTATCAATGAATACAGTGTCACATATGTCACCGTCTTGTTTTTTATCCGACAATCCTGCTTGGAAAATAAGAAACGCTTTATCTGTCAGTGTTGTAAATCGGTCGAGGTTGAAGATGTTGAAATTTACAACAGTATCTCGTGGTTGGATTGATTTAATTATATATTTTGTTATTGAAGTGAACATAGAGATTTTGTTTGTAATGGATGCTTTCAAACGAGTCTGTAGTACATCGTTCCGTCTAATAATCTCTCCAGATGCGAGTTGTTGCAAGGATACTTCACTCCTTGTTTTTTCCTCGCATGTTGGAACACCCTTATGGTCGTTTGCTGGAATGTCGGATCACCCCAGGACTCTCTCCCATGACACCTCAATGTCATATGTTTTAATTTTCGTTTCTCATTTTTCTTCTCACATCATCTTGTTTATCTGTTTGTTTGACTCTCATAAGACGATATCCCTTCTGTGCCGGAAATTCATGTTTTAGGTTCCATGCGATCTCCCCCCTGATAGTTGTAATTATTTAGTTGCATTCGAGAAAGATTTGTCCCACTCAATATTCCTTTATATATATTGGCATCCCTTTCATAGCCCAATCACCGAGTTTGTTAGTTGTTGATACAACGGACTCAAGACAATGTTTATTCTTCGGATAAAAAATACTAACAGCCGCAGACATATACTCGTATACCCTCGCTACAGAGCGAAAAATCCTTTTTTTTTTTCTTTTTTCATCTGTAATTCTTGTCTCTCTCGTGGTGGTGCAAATCTTCACTTTCTTTTTTTTCTTCACTTCGGGTTTGCTTGTACTGCACTTCTAACGCTTTACATAAAAAAACACTTATAAATCATAATAAGACAACAAGATACCAATGCCGAATGAAGGGTCAACATATTATTCATTGTGATAAATTTTAAAAAGGTTAACTTCATTACTATGACAAAAACAACTTGGAATTATGCTTCATGCATTTCCCCAAATACAACATATCCTCACACAACCATACCTGACTCGAAAGTTAGCTTGTACACATTGTTAAAAATGCAATTTTAAACTGTTTTTTACCCTAAGCCTATTTTAAAATTTTCTCTTGATTTTTACGAAGTTTTTTAATTATTTAATTTTTTACATCATGTTTATGAAGCATAATATGAAACACACTTGCGCATTCATAAACTATAGCTTGATTTAATAGAAATATATATATACCTTTCTTTGATGAATGAGACTTTTCCGAATATTCATCGTTGTCCTCATGATCCCCATGTGGAATATGTTCGTTTTTTTATGAATCTTAATTCTCTTCTTCGTCCTCAAGGTTTTCTGAATTTGCGAATGATTGCGACTCTTTTTTATTTTCGCCTGATGTGTCGTCCTAACTTCTTGAATTTGTTGCTTGCTGACCGTTTGTTTCCAAAACGTAAAATTTGTCTTTGTCTTCGAATTAATTATGCATTGACTTGCTCTTCATATGATCTCTTTCTCCATAACTTTGTCTCCCTTCCTCAAAATAAGTCTGTTTTTTTTTTTTTTTTTGCCTTAATCCCTCTTTTTACTTTTATGTTTTATTTTTCCTTCTCTCTTGTTTTTGCTTTCAATTGTTCATGTCCATCAACGTGGAATACTTCCGAATGTTGAATACCACTCCCTACATCAACATACATACGTTTCTTCTTGCCGTACTCGGTCATTTTACATGTTATCCGCAAATTATTTTCGACCAATGTTTTTTTTTTTTTTTTTTAACAGTCCGAGTCGGTGTTAGGAGTGGTGATAAGAGCAGCCACCACTAACACTTTCCGGGAAGGCTCCATCTATTGGTGGGGAGAAACACCTGCTGGAAATCGGGGCCAGCGTTCCAGAACATCATGTTTGAATGATTGCATAGACACCTGGTAGTAACGACTACTGGGTGTGTGCTGCATCCTGTGAGTTGGGCGTTGGCTGGAGCTACTCAGCCACCAAGTAGCCTGGATTACTTGCTTACATAACGACCTACATAACAACATATTCTGATAATGCTTGATTATGATGACTGCTTTCATCTAACATGACCTTTCATTATCCCCAGTACCTGTAGGCAAACAGGCCTCCCGTTCCCTATGCCCCGCCCTTTGGAACACGACCTATTTAACCAATGTTAGACACCTTTTGTAGTCATTAAACCTTAAGTACCTCTGCTCTCGTCTCCAAAGCACCTGAATTGATGTGATTCCTCCTGGTGCCTAGGCATGCATGCAGGGGCACTGGAGAGAGTGTAGGCTAAAGCCCTAAACCCTCCTCTAAACCTTCGACCCCAAGACCAACTCGAGGAGTATAAAAGAGGTCGCCCTTTGTTCAACTGTTGCTCGCCTCCTTTTTGTCACCTTGCGCTGGCGACCTTGCGCCTGATACGTTGTCCATCATCCTTCCTGTAGCAATCCCACTTTGTCAAAATGCATCTGGGATCGGTCCACGTTTCCATGTGGCTGCTGTTTCGTCCGTTCGCTATGCCTCCCAATACCGCTGGGTAGGGGAAAGAGGAGAGAGGTGGGGGGCAAGGCCAGGTGGTGAGGAGGGGAGGCTAGACCAGGTGGTGAGAGCAAGAAGGGCTAGGAAAGTGGGGAAGGGAGGGGAAGGGATAGCACAACATAGGGCGAGAATGTCTGCCAGATTTTGGAGCAGAATTGTTCGGGGCAGGCAGCAGTGGAGAGGTGTTTGAGTAGTAGACCGACAATTTGTTGTGTCTTCTTTTGTTATGGGATAAGAACGAAGTTAGGGAGAAGGTACAATACTTCACAATAGTGGAAGGGTCTTCGTTGCCAGGAAAGTTTTGTCCTCCTCCAAGGCTTCCACTGAATGCTGAACCTGGTATCGAGCTCATAAAAGATGTGGTGAGGGTCCTGCCAGAGTTGGCGATAGGCCTCGTGGACGGCCTTCTTCGCAACCGGGTCCTTTTCCTCCCTGTAGTCCTTTATGAAGGAATTCAAAACTTTGTGTGTATGGGATCTGATTATTGGGCTTGCTACAGTCTTAATTGATGGTCTCTTCTTTCAAATGAGCATTTGGCTCTCCAGACCAGCATCATGATGTTCAATCTTGTATATGAGAAGAGGTTAGTAGCGAAGGGGGACCATTGAGCGAGCAACTGTTGGTTCTTGCCCAGCAGCAAAAGCCCCAAATCCCATGGGATATGCTCCCCCGTTAGGGCATGAAAGGCAGCATTCCACCACTGTTACAATTGGGTAACCATAGGGCACGCTAGCAGGCAGTGTTCCAGTGTTGCCCGAGGAGGCGATGTTGACCTGCCGCAGAAAGTGGAGATAGGGGACAAAAACCCTTTCTGCTCGAGGTCTGTTTTAGACACAAGCCTGTCGGGCGTGGGTAGGCAACGATGAAGGATGCGCCATTGAAGCGCCCTAAGGTTTGTGGACATGATCTTGGAGTATTTGACCCCGGGAAGAATTGTTAGTAGGCCCGAGTCCAGAGGTGAGTTCCTCTCCCATCTACAAGAAGTGGTTTGATCAATTCGTATGATCGGGCGCGATGCCGTATATCCTCCTTTGACTGTGTAAGCCCATATATGCATGGGTTTAGGTCTCGGTCACTCCCATTCCCCCGGATCAAAGGGGAGCCTGGCGATCGGTATCGTGGGATCGAATACAAAGAGGCCCTCCTGTGGGTCCCCCACCACTCTGACATGCATCAGATCCCCCCATGTTTCGTCGATATCCAAATTTTCATTCCTTGAAAGTTTGGATATTCTGGCTCCTGTCGACTGGGGCTCGTACGCTTGTAATGTACAACACTCTAGCTCCTTGCTTTGTACCCTATAAATGGTCTGAGGGCAGGGAAGGTCCTTGTACCGAACCACCCAGTCGTCTTGCACCACCGTTTATGTCTGCTTTGGACGCCTGCTGCAGGTTGTTTGTTTGTTATTCTTGAGGAGGGGAGGGGATTTTCCAGTACTTATTGGCTAGCCACCGGAAAAGATGCAGTTTTTTAGTCGTCGGCATTTCAGGTGTCTCAGCTGTCAGGTTGGCAATCTGCAAACAGGCCAGCTAGGCCCATGGGATATCATTACCTATGAGGATCCTGACCAGAACCTTAAAGATCAACGCTTCACTCTTCTTCTCATGGCTAGCCCTTGGCTGGGTGAGGGCATCCCATGCCACCCTCTGTATGCATCCTGATGTTTCAGAGTTATTTTTCCAGAGGTATCGTGTTAATGTTTTTTTGAGTCTTGCATATTGTTGTGGCTTCAGTGACCAGACTGCCAGTTTGTACCAAATGGCCGCCAAAATGACATTATTGATGGTCAAGGCCCGCCCTATTAGTGACGTGTGTAGCCCGTCTCATGTAGCCAGTCGGTCTATTGCCATGTTCACCAACATATCCCCATCATCCGCTGGGGGCCCATCTGCAGTGAGTCTCAATCCAAACATTTTGATGGTCTCCTCCTTCCTTGCCCAGACTATAGTTGGTGCTTGCGGGGGGGGTTCTCCTTGTGGGTGGAGCCACCATCCCTCCGTCTTGGCTCCCAAATTGACCTTCATATATGCCGTCAGTGAAAAGAGGTGTATAACCTCCGTGAGGGCTTTTACACTATCCGCATCTGCTCAGATGAGAGCTCAGATGAGCACGGTGAGATCGTCTGCGAACAGTGACGTGACCGGAATGAGGTGATGTGGAATGTCAGGGATGGGCGCTTTGTTGATCATAGGGTGGACTTTGATGAGTGACGCCAAAGCCTCCATAACTATGAAAAATAACAGGGGCGATAGGCCTGTAGTTTCTAATGTCTTCCTTGTCATCCTTTTTTTAGAGAAGTGTGGTGACCCCTTGCCCTATCATGCCTCCGAAGGTGCCCTCCCTCTGATTATCTTGGATATAGTCCACAAGATCTTCTTTGAGAAGGTCCAGAAATGTACCAAGAATTCCTTAGGGGAGGAGTCAATCCCAGGAGTCTTATCATGTTCCATATCTTATAGCGATTCCTAGATCTCTTAAAGGGAGAGGGATTTATCCATCTTGCCACTTTAGTCATATGTGAGGCGTGAGTGCACCGCGTCCAACAACTTTTCCCTTGCGTGCCGAACTTCATCGGGTTGCTTGTTAGGTGTTTGGGATGTGAACAAATTCTGGTAGTACTCAGCAACATAATCTGTTATAGAGTAGGCATTGGATGCAACCGGACCTGTCTCATCCAAGGGGTGTCTGAGCCTTGGAACATTATCGACTCTTGCTCTGACCTTCGCCTTGTTGAGGAAGGCCTTTGCCATTGTCCCTTCCGTGTGAGCACGGTTGATTCTAGCTTGTATCCTCCATTCCTCCGATTGCTGTTGAATATAGTCTTATAGGCGGTCATGGGCTTGTTGCAACTCCTAATACGAGGGACGGTGCAGGAGGTCCTTCAGGAGTCGTTCATCCTAGTCTTCAAGGTCTTTCATCCGCATTTCCAAACAGGCCTTGTTGTCCTTTGCATGTTGGGTTGAGAACTCCTTGGTCCTCTCCCTAAGCTGGGGAACACCCTTATTGAACCAGTTCACCCTATCCCCTGTTTCTGGTTTTTCGGGTTGTCAATAAGACCAAAATATTTTAACCAAATCTTTGAACCTTGGCAGGGGTAGAGGGGATATGTTAAATTTAAAGAACCCAGACCCTCTTTGAATGTGACTATGGAAGGAGAGTCCAAGTGTAATCATTCTGTGATCAATTGATTTACAAGGACTGGTGGGGGTTATTTCGGCCGTACTAAGCAGTCCTACCATATCCTTTGACACTAACGTAAGATCAATGTGCGAATTGGCAAGGCCCCGGTCTCCCCTAGCTGACAGACACGTATAGGCTCGTTGGGTGGGGTGCAGCAATCTGACGCATCTTCTAGTTCACGATCAGCCATGAGATGTTTGAGCATCAAAATGTCTGGACCTAGACTTGGCAACGAAGGGGAGTCGAGGACTTGCCGCTATGAAGTGGATCTGCGATCCAAGGAGGGGTCTAGTGTGGTATTAAAGTCCACGACCATAATTATTGAGGCTTCACTCGACAGGTGTTGGTGGAGAGCAAGCCAAAAATCAACTCTACCACTCAGGTCGTTAGATGCGTAAATGCTGACCAAATAAAACTCTTCCTCCTCAAAAGCGACTTTGAGGCATACCCACCTCCCTTGCTGTCTGTCGATATCCACGCTCGGGTGTCTGAGTTTTGAGCCAGGTGGAAGCCAGATGACCACACCTGCAGATGCCCTATCCCTTGTAGGTGCGAAAAACGCAGTATAGGGCCAAATAGATTTTGGCTTTGCTGTGTGCGAGGGGATGTCCTGTAGATGTGTTTCCTGGACACATACCGCATCTGACCATCTCCCCGTGTGTGGGCACTTTATCATATTTCATATGACCTCTTTCTTGTCCGTTGTTGTTAACATTAGGTGAGCGGACATGTATATCCGCTCTAGCCAACTTGAACGTCCATTGGGGTGGCCCCCTAACTCATGGGAAAACCACTCGTGGTTAATGGGCCTCAAAATCTTCGGCGAATGGTACACTGAAGCTCACAACGAAATTTGAAGAAATTCGTTAAAGAATCACATATTTTGGTCTCCGAAGATTTTTTTAGGTATGTCTTTCGTCAAAGAAGTGTGTTTATTTTTTCTAATGTATTATTGTTGGTTTATACATCCGTTGGCGATTCTTGATGGTTTATACATTCGTTGACGATGTTTGTAGTGGTTTATACAACTTTCTTTATCTGTGACGTTCGTTGAATGTCTAGTCTTCTTGTATGCTTCGACGAACATCACTTCTTTGTCAAAGAAGTCTTCTTTGGGTGCTTTCGTGATGTTCTTCTTGGCGAGAAATTCAAGTGTTCGAATAACTCAACGAAAAAAAGGAAAAAAAAGAAATTTGTTAATAGACGATGAAATAGCGAACTCTCTAAAGAAAAAAATGAAAAAAAAAAATCCGTTTTTTTTTTATGGGTCCACCTCCACAATTACCCCATCAATTCCCCCATTTCGCCGTATAATACTGCTATTTGTTTTTTGTTTTTTTTTCCTTACTTAGTTTTTTTTCTTGGTCCTCAACCACTTACCCCCCCCCCCTTTCGTCGAATAAGACTGGTAATTGTTTTCTTTTTTGTCTTTGCTCACCTAGTTTTTTTCATCGTCCTCAACCACTT
>BFEA01000440.1:736931-759377 GCA_003427395.1 Chara braunii
AAGTAGTTGAGGACGAGAAAAAAAAACTAAGTGGGCAAAGAAGAAAAAGAAAACAAACAACAGTATTTTTCGGCGAAAGGGAGGGGTAGGGTAAGTGGTTGAGGACCAAGAAAAAAAAGAGTAAGTGAGCAAAGAAAAAAAAGAAAACGAATAGCACTATTCTTCGACGACAGGGGGGAATGTGGTAAGTTGAGGACGAGAAAAAAAACTAAGTGAACAAAGAAAAAACAAAAAACAAATAGCAGTATTCTTCGACGAAAGGGGGGGATGGGGTAAGTGGTTGAGGACCAAGAAAAAAAAGACTAAGTGAGCAAAGAAAAAAAAGAAAACAAATGACATTATTCTTCGGCGAAAGGGGGGTATGGGGTAAGTGGTTGAGGACGACAAAAAAAAGACTAAGTGAGCAAATAAAAGAAGAAAACAAATAGCAGTTTTCTTCGGCGAAAGGGGGGGATGGGGTAAGTGGTTGAGGATGATCGTACTCTTTTTAATACTTGTGCACCGAATCTTCTTTATAGAAATACCAAATATTTACACGTCAGTTAACCATATCCCGATAAAACCAGGGGTGATCGGGGATGCACGCTGGGTGGAGGGGCTTGCGAATGATGGGGTGGATTTACTGTCCCTGTTTGGGGGGGCGGTTGGACTTGGACTCAGAGTAGAGCAGGGGCGTGTCCTGCTGGCAGGTCCTTGGGCTGATGTCCTCCTCTAGAATTTTGCATTGTGCTTGATGAATTCATTTTCGTCCAATTTTCCCAGTTCTGATTTTCGCCTAAAATATGTTTTTAAGCGAAAGCAGAGACGTAGGGTGATCCCAGTGGTTGTGCTTCTCCAGCACGTTGTCCAGAAAGATCTGCATAAAAAGGAGAACCCCGCTGAGAGTCCACTCAAAGTTAGTCCTAAAGCGTGCTGTGGACATTTCTAGCGACTGCGGATGTGTGAACCATCTGAGGGTCAAGCCAGTTTTGAGGGTCTTGGCTTTGGGATCCAGCAGCAGTAGGACCGGGGTGATACTCTTCGGAAAAGAAAGCGTGTCAGGTAGCACAACCCCTATAACATCTTCAGTGTTTAGTTTCTCCGATCCAACATTTCAGATGTTTCAGAATGACAGCAGTAAATGGAGAACCCCTCCACCCTTCCACGGTGAAACCAGGTTGGAGTGTGTCAGACTTAAGTCGGGAGGAATGTTGGACGCCAGCCGTAGGTGATCTAAGACCAAGGAACCACTCCCCTTCCCCGTTTTTTCGTGTGAACAAAAAAATGACCATTCCTGGTGGCAATGACATTGGGGCAGTGTCATCCTCCATAAGCCTAACCAGTTCGCGAAACTTTTTAGGAGGGGTGTGTAGGATGAGGTCATCGTCCAACACAGGTTGTGTGGTCTCATCATATTATGCAGTATTTCAGTCATCCGGATGCGCAGTTGGGAGGAGTGGAGAGAGACAACTTTCGGAATTTGTTTCTCTCGCTCTCCCAGCTCTCCAGACGGGAGTAGCTGTAGCTGCAGTTGTGTCTCCATTGATTGCAGAGGACCCTCCAGGTGACTATCCTAGAGCGCACATCCCTGTTGCTGGCTAAATTGTTTACGTTGCTGTTCTGATCCCCTGATATGTAGAGGTTCTCATGGGAGGGTATGAAGTGTGGCGCACAACTCTTGCACCAGAACTTTCGGCCAGGCCAAACCTTCGTGGAAAAAGGCTTCCTCCAAGGCGCTTACGTTGCATCGAGTCTCTTGTGCAACTCCACCCCAGCGGGTGTTTGCATAATTTTCAATTTTATCCAGGAAGTCATTTACCACAAGGACTATAGCAGCACCCACATCCATCCAATCAATGGATGAGATAGCATTATATTTCTCCACTATGGCCAACACCTGAGGGTTGTACATCAGTAACCTTTTGGCCTGTCCCCAATAACCATTGTTCAATTTGTTTTCCGATTTGTCATCCGTTTGGGAGAATATCTTCGTGAGGGTCCAATCTGTGAGGAATGTCAGTTTTTACTTGACCTCATCATTGGCTGTAAAAGGTGGGGGGCTACCTTGGTCCGACGGGGGGCTCATTGGTGGGGCTATCTCCACCTCCATATCCACGGGCCGTGCTTGCTGCTACATCGGTGATGGAGGCTCCAGTAGGGGGGCGGAGGTGTCCATGTCCTATGGCTTTTAGCCTTCTACCCTTCCTCATACCAGCCTGGGAGGACAAGATACGGGTGTTCAGACTGGTATTGTATTTGCTGTTGCTGTACCCTTTGTCTCTCCACTTCTTGCTGTCTGAAAATCTGTAGCTGGTGTCGTTGTTGCTGCAGAATTTGTTGTTGTTGGGAACACAACTGATGCTGCCATTGCAGGTGCAAATGTTGCAGGGTGCGTTGCTGCTATGCCTGTCTGTCTTGGTACTGCTGGTGGTGGTATTGCGCCAACTAAGCTTGCAGCAGGAGATGAACGTGTTTTTCACACTCTCTCCTTTGAAGGCTGTGTTGTTGTTGTTGTTGCTGAGTCTGCAATTGGGTTTGGTGCATGCGCTGAATATGTTGTTGCAGCAGTTGTTCATGTTGTTGAGTTTGTGCGGACTGGAACTTTTGATGTTGCGGGAGCAGTAATTGCTGTTGCAGCTGCTCCTGCCGCTGCGGGTAGTGCGATTGGGTTTGTTGTTGCAGCTGTATGTGGTTTTCGATCTGGGCCAGTTGTAATTGTTGTTGGTGCTGGAGCATCTGCTGGTGTTGTAGATCCTCTTGCTGTTGGATTTGGTGCGTCTGGCCTTGTGGTTGGTGCCTCTGTTGTGTCTGCATCATGTGTTGGTGCTGTAGTTGGGCCTGCTGGAGTTTCAGGCTTTGTTGTTGCTCCTGTTGGACCTTCTTTGGGAGTTGCCCCTCGTCCTGATCTCGGCCCTGACACAGGTAATGGTCCTGCTGAATTAGCATCCTGTCTATTTGCTCAGGTTGAGGTGGCACATGTCGGACATCCTGGCGGTGTGGCAACTGCTGATGGTGTAGCTGCCGTACCTCTTGCAGTGGCTGGTGCTGATGCTGCTGGTGTGTTGATGGACCCTGCAGTTCAGGTGTGAGGCAGTCCTGGATCTGTTGTTGGCTGCTCAGCAGAGGCGGGACAATTGCAGGTGAAGATTTCGGAGTTGCGACTTCTCCAATCGATCCTCCTGTGATCCCCCATTGCTCTGTTGTGAAGGTTGAGACTGTTGCAGCTGCATGGACTGGGACTGTTGTGCCGCTGTCGATTGACCCAGTGCATCCTGTTCTAATCCGGGCGGGCTGTCTTGTGGTGTGGGCATAGCGTTCCAGTGGATGTGTGGGGAAGATTCTGATGCTCGAGCATTAAGCCGAGGCATTTCCCAATGTTGGGAAAATGCAGCGTCCTTTATTTTGTTAAGGAGCGAGTTGGCTTTCAGACAGACTTGCTGCGTTTTCATAGAGTTTGTGATCCCATCCCTCATTACATTAATGCTTCCCGTTTGTGCCACCGCTAGGATGTTGTGGACGGTCTTTTCTAAGCCCAGGGACGTGCGAGTAATTCCCGGGTCGCTCGTCATCAATTGCGGTGCCTTGGGGGGAGCTGTCTGCCCACCCTGCATTTTTGGAGAGGATTTGGCTGGCTCCAAGAGTGCCGGTTGCTGGACCTGCATGGCTCTCTGTCAGAGCGTGGGGGGTTGTTGTACCTGTTTTGTCCCTCCTTTAATGGATGACCCTGCCGCTTTTGGTGCAACCGGTTGCTGGGTGTGCTCAGTCATTATCTTTGTGAGGACATTGACATTGTTGTTACCTCGTCGTTCATGTGTTCCTGGATCAAGTGCTTTGCCCACTCCGGAAATGGGCTGTTTGTAACCCCCGGTATAGGGGGGAGAGGGGCAGGTGACGTCTTTGCCTTGACAGGAGAAATACCATCTCTCCCCCTTGGTTGCTCAGCCGAGTCCCGAACTGCTCCCCTGTGTTGCGGGGACTGTGGTTGTCTGCCCTGTCCCGACGTCGGGAGATGGTACTGTTGATCCCGGAAAGGCAGTGTCATTGCAGTCCCCACCTCCTCCATGCAGTCCTTTGCCAGGTGGTTCACCCCCCTCAAAGACAAGTTTTTTGTCACCTCCGGGAGCTGGGGGGGAAGGGGTGGGTAGTACCATAATCACGGGAGCTGTATTGTTGTCTCGCCCTCTTCCTTGCACCAACCTGGCTTGAGCTGCACTCTTCTGTTTATGGGCAAGTGGCTGCTGGGCCTGTCCTTTGCCAGGTCCGGGAGTGGGTTTTTCTGATCCTGGTGCTACATACTGCTCGGTGTGCTCAGTGTTTCCAGACTTTTCAGAACCTGTCCCCCTCTGCAGGTGCAGTTCAGATCGTTTGTGTAGAGGCGTTGTTGCCCTCAGGGTGGCATCCTTATCGCCTCCTGTATCCGCCGGTCCTGCATCCAAGGGCATTACTTCCTCAAAGGCAGGCTGATTGTCACTTTGGGGGGCATGAGAGGAGGCGGTAGGTTGCACCTTCGCGTTGGCGGAGGGATTACGGACACCCGCACCCGGCTGAATAGGATGACTGTTCTCCACAGTGGTAGGCTGGTTATCCTCCTCGGACGAGGAGGGGGGTTCGGGGGTCGACTCAATTATTCCTCGCTGTCGCTTTGGTTTGTATAGTCGTTGGGCATGGAGCTGAGGCAGACCTGTGTTGCTTGCGGTTCGCTTGTCTTGCTGTGCATCAGATGTGTTTGGGTGTTTTGTGCTGTTTCCCACTGTCCTTTCCCATCTTCCTGTTATGTTAGTGTTTGTCATGGGCTTCCACATAGATCGGCCGCACCTAGCACCCTGTTCCGATGGATCTGGGGTGGCCCCCTTTTTGCCTTTCTGCTTGTAATCATCGTTAATTACCACCCTCGCTCCTGACGGAAAAACTGATGGTTGGCCTTTCCCTTGCCAAAACCATTTCCCGGGGCGGCCATCTGCATATGCTCTGAACATCCAGCCCTCAAGGTCCTTCTCTTCAGGGAACCATCTCTCTTCATCCATCGCGTGGGGGGTAACCAATCCTCTGATTTTCGTTTTGTAATTGTTCGAGCACTGGTCATCGGTGCATAGGTGGCCCCTTGCTTTGCATGCGTAACACCACGGATCCTGCGTATGGCTGACAGGGACCTAGAATTCCTTGCCACCTTGGGAATATCTCGATTCTTCATTCAGGGGGAAGGGGTATGATTTATCCCAGTCTACTGCCACCAATAGAGAGTCTTCACGCTTCCCCAGGAATTGGGGTAGGTCCGTGATGTACCCTTTAACATGGGCGATGTTTTTTAGATCTGTGAGGATCGCACCCTGCACGCAGAGAGGTGCAAATCAAAATTCCACCTAGAAATTTGAATTCATCAGGTGTTCCCTTTGCTCATCACTGGATTGCAGGTTGGTCGGCGACCATGAGACCACTTGCACATGTTTGCCTTTGAACTGCAATACCTTATTTTTTAGAATTATGTGCTTGTTAGTCCACTACAACGCCACAACTGTGATGCAGTCTGGATTGTCCACTTCGATCTAGAAGTGGTCGTGCACCAGCTGGCGGCAGTGATCGCAACCAGGAATTTTAGGAATACCTGTACCATACCTGACCACACCACCTTTAAAAACCAACCACCCATACCCACCCTATACCTGACCAATTAGACCCTTACCTAGCCGTACCTGCTTGAAAAGTAAAAAATATGTACTTGTACCCATCCTACCTAGGACCTCTTCGGAATGTAACTGCCCATAGGCCCCATACCCACCCGTGGACAATTTTTTTTTTAACCACCCATACCCACCTGAACCCAAACCGTTTGTTAACCACCCGTACCCTACCCAGGTGATGTTTTCGTTACCCGTGCCCACCCATACCCGCCGGTCCCACCCACAACTGTATGCACCCGCCCATGCCCGCCCGCACCTATAACCCACCCTTCCCTAACCGCCCCTAACCACCCCTAATTGCCCTTAATCGCTCCTAACCACCCCTAAGTGTCCCTTGCCCCTATTTGATGACGAGTATTACATTCCTGATGACAAATGCTGAGTAGCATTCTTGCTTTGAATCTTTCTTTCAAAATTATACATGTGTATCATTGAATCAATAATTATAGTCAAATGCTGAGTAGCATCGTACCCGGGCTCAGTGACTGAACCCGGACGCTTGGTACCGAGCTCGAACATTGCCCAAAATAGACCGAGCCCGATTTTTTTTTTTTTTTTATATAGGGGGGGGGGCGTGAGGGGCATTGCTCATCACTCCTGAACATACACACACACACACACACACACACACACACACACCACACACGCACACCCCATAGGCACTCCACACACACTCCACACACCACACACACATGAGGACGCGCTCGACAACCCCCTATTTTGCGCTCGGCCGAACATGTGTCAGCCGAGCGTCCAAACATGTTCGGTTGCTTGGTGGGGCGCCGAACATGTTCGGTGTGCTACACAAGTCAAATGATCATTACTTGTAGAGTCATACCTCAATTTTCCTAAAACGAGCACCTCTTAACAACCAGCGGAAAAAATATGAAAAACATACCTGCTCTGTTAGGAAATACTCCAAAAAACAGACCTCCAAAAATCATACTTCAAATTCCGTAAGAAGAGCAGATCGGAACAACAAGAAAAACACACATGCTTCATTGACGTAGGAGTTTGAAAAAGAGATAAAGTTCACTCATACATTAAATTATTGACACCAATAAAAGTTTATCCCTATGAAAAGGTGAAAAAGAACAAAAGTGTTGAAACAAATTTTGCAGATCATGCAGAACAAAACTTGCTAAGTTTTTATCCCATGTCTGTTAAAAGTCTGCGCTTTCTGGACTATATTATAAATCCATAACATTTCGTCATTGTTCCTATGTTCCTATCTAAAATTAAAATTAAACCATTGCCTTTGAAAATGCTTTCTGTTGTCAAATGGATCAGCCGAAGTGCTGAAGTCTGCAGTTGACTCTAAACAACACATCATCCTACTTACCGCTCGACGGACGCAAGGAAAAAAAAAAGTCGCTAAACCAAAATAAAAAAGAGCATATCGCAGGAAGCCAGTAACCTGTAAACCAAAGACACTCATGTGTCGGTCTTCCCAACCAGGTCGCAGTTGGACTGGACAACGAGCACATCATCCACAACAGACGGATTTAACTGTTTTTTTTTTTTTGTCATAGTGTTTCATGCGTCCGAGAAGTTGCACTCACTCTTGGAACTCGACGCAGGAACACACAAGACAACACGTGCAGCACGCGCTATGATTGACAAAAGTTGGAGCAGCAATTGATCCTCTGCATTTTTCGCACACTCCCCTTTGCCTTCTACCACACTAGTATGTCAAACTTCTTTTTCTCTTTTTTTGTCAGTTTCAAACTGAAGTAGAACTCCAACTCCTTATTAATGCGTTGTGCAAGGGTCAGTGGCCTTGTGCGAGCAATGGGCAGATCCTCCTCCTCCTCTTCATCCGTGCTGCACAATGTTAACCCATCGGGGATCTCTCTCGCAGACTTTTTCTTCCTTCGCTTCGCTGGCCGCTTCACCTCGGATGCAGCAGGCGCCTCAGTTGACTCGTTGTTCCCATCCTTAACACTAAGCATAATCTTCTGCAAGCAATTCCTTCCTCAATCAACCTGAGTTTCAAACAGACCAAAACGGTCCAACCTGTTTTTCTGTCGAGGATCAAGCAAAGCTGCAACAATATGGAGGTCATGCAATATCTATTTGTTCTTCAACACATCACTGATCAACGTCTTACCAACTATGATGTGGTCTGAGTCTGATGGGACGATGAACTTCTTACCTTCGTCATCCTCACCGTTGCATGGCTGATTACGTGGTTTGCAATACTCCAACAGAGCTCTGTGCTCGAATGCCACAAGGTGCAGTGTTGGTTCCAGGTATTGCTCAAACTTCAGGGTCGCGGTGTGGAACCGTTTCAAAAACTGTGTCAGTTCTGCGAGCGAGTTTTTATCAATCCTCGTGATGAGGAACTGTTTATTGGCTTGCCGATTGGTATTGGCCAGCCTGGCGAGGACATTTGCCACATCATCATAACTGTCCAAAACGCTGTTCAGAGAAATGAACAACGAATTTCACCGGGTCGCATTTTCCTGCTTCAATGTTTTATTTAAAGTGTTCTGCAAGTTGACCTGTTCGAAATATCGCACCAACTCTTTACAGTTGTCGATCATTTCGAACAGATGCGGTGCAAATTCATGATACCTATAAAAAGGTGCAGACCTGTCTCCATCTGTTGTTGTTGTGGTTTTGTTGAATACTGTCCTCAGGACAGTTGCAATCTTGTGATCGGAACATGGTATCCACTTATAGACTTTGCGAATCCCTTCTGTCGCGGCCATATTCGACCCGCTATCAGTGCGCACTACACATTGGGCTGCATCTTTGTAGCTGAACTCTTGAAAGCAGTCGTGAAATCATTTGAGAATCGCAGGCCCTGTGTGCGATTCCTCATGGAACGCTTTTAGCGTGCGTGCAATTTAAAAGCATTGTCGATGTAGTGCATGGTCACAGACATGAACGGTTTTTTTTTTGCTTCGTCGGTCCACATGTCTGCTATAAATCCCGCATGCACACCGTCATTGAAATGGTCCTTCACCATTTCCTTCACCTTTTCACGGATGGAGGAGGCTGTCCAACAACATGGCGTTTGACTGTGTTGGGGACAGGCAACACGTTCCTCATCTGCATGGCCTTGCCGACAGCTTCCCCTTAGGTCGTAGGCTTCCTGCACAATCTCCACAAAACCCTCATCGCCTACCACGGTGAAGAGGCGCAAATCTTTGCAGCACCACATGGCGATTTTCTTAGCCATCTTGTCTTTTTGTGCTGCTGTGGGTTCGGCGGACGTGGCAAACAAGCACATGAGGCCTGCTCCTTCTGGTTCCTTGCGACATGTGTGTTGTCGCAGGGTGCTTGTCCCGTGCGAGGTGGTGAAAGCATAAACTCTAAAACATCGTTTACATGCTATATATCCGTTGCCATGCTCTCGAACAGGAGCTCCGTCAGCGGAATACACATGGGCAAAGGATTTCCAACAGTCAGAAATGTTGTCCTTCTCATCTTTCAAGATAAAAGGAGGGTTGGTTCCTCCTTTTTTAAGGGCTATCTGAACGAGCACTTTAAACTGTTTCATATCAGGGGCCGTTGCAGAAGATGATGCAATCCCAGTGCTCGCTTTCGGCTCCTCTTGCACACTTTTCCGTTTGGGATCAGAGCGGTCTAACTCATCCGATGACCCAAACCCCTCAATGCCCTCATGCACAACAAGCTCCATTGAGAGGTATTTATCAGTCCAATGGGGTGGATTCCAAACCGGTACCAGAGCCTGACACCAACGGGCCTGACTCAATTGCTATAACGCTGAACTGTTGAAACTGGAAATACAGGCTGAAGTCAAATCTAAATACTATCAGATGAACATAATAACATTATTCATCTGCAGTGGATTTGAACTTCATATCGACAGAGTCGTTTAAAATGGAAGTTAGAAAAAACAAAAATCCAATACTGCCCCCAATACCGGCGGAAGTACTAATGGTTTAAAATGGAAGTTAAACAAACATAAAAAATAAAAATCCAAACCTGGTCCCAAGTCCATCCAAACGTCGACCTAAGCTCGATCATGGCTCATTTAAAACACTGCTGAAAAAGCCCAAGCACGACTCATTTAAAACACTGTTGAAGAAGCTAAGGCATGGTTCATTAAAAACATTGTTGGAAAAACATCCAAGGTCCCAGGACCCTGGTCCATCCAAGCATGGTCCTAAACCCAATGATGGTTCATTTAAGATGTCTCTCTTTCTCTCTCTCTCTCTCTCTCTCACACACACACACACACACACACACACACACACACACACACACACACACATCCGGGAAGTGTCTCACTGTCTCTTGAACTCCAGCAGCAGGTGCTTTGGCGTCGTTGTTGGAACCTGCACCAAAACGACAATAGTCACAACACTGGATATGCAGGCATAGGGCTGCAGTCAAGCCACCGACACCTTGCAGACATCCGTCGAAATTGGAACAATACAAAGAAGATTCGCATGGCCCCTGAGTTTATTGGCCATGATCATGCATAGGAAACGATAATCAAGCAACCAAGATCTACCTCATGCCAATTCGCTTTATTTACTTTGTAGTGCCACAGTTTACAGACTCGATAAAACTGATTCTGCTTAAGCATAGTCCATGCTCGCACCTAATAACGCAGAATCAGAACCAACCAAAAAAAGGGGCATAGATTGCTTCATAATAAAAGCCCAAGACCTCACACAAAAGGTCAGGATTACACTTAGACGCAAGTTGCCCTTCACGTCACTCCTACTTCCTCGACATGAAGGTAAAGCAGGCAATTTGGAAAAAAAAAAAAAACAACAGGAATTTCGAAATCCTCATGCAAGATTGAAAATATGAAATACACTCGAAACTGTGGTCGTGACGAAAGAGCTATTTTGTGTTTTTTTGCCTTTCCAAACTCAAAGTCTACTAATCGTTTTTGCAAGAAAGCAACACACACACACACAGAAGAAAGAGAGAGAGAGAGAGAGAGAGAGAGAGATCACTGTGGCAGTCAAGTTCAACAAAATTGTCCTACCCTAACCGATTTTGTACGAAAGCAACACACACACACACACACACACACACACACACACACACACACACACACACACACAGAGAGAGAGAGAGAGAGAGAGAGAGAGAGAATGTGGTCCATGATTGTGATTGGCTACATCCACCACAAAAGGTGTAGCGTGTTTATTATGCCCTCAGGAATCACTGACGAATACAAAAACTTACAAAAAAAAAAACAAAAAAAAACAGAGGAATAAAAAACCTACACAGCCACCCAAGAGCCTAGCTCAGTGGGTACAACATTGAACTGTTGAAATATAGACCCGTGTTTAAACCTAGATGATGGAACTTGATGAGTAAGACGAAATATTTTTGAATTGCCTGCAATGCTTGGGGCCGGTCAGCTCAAAGATGATATCTCAAGACCGTCGCCCTTTCAAAAAAAGAAAAAATAACTACACAGTCTGGCGCCCTGCGGAAACGCCGAGTCTGCCAGCCGAATGGCGGGTGGAGGAGGGAGGAACGGCGGATGGACAATGGAGTAAGAAGGAGTTATCGGGAGTAGAGGAGGGAGGAGAACGACAAATGGAGGAAGGAGGAATGGCGAATGGGAAGATGACGGGACGGAGATGGAGGGAAGGAGGAACGGGGGATGGGTGGCCTGATGGAGGAAGATGGAGAAAGGAGGAAGGGGGATGGAAGGATGGAGGACGATCGCGAATGGAGGGGGGGGAAATCGAAAAAATAAAAAGGGGGGGGGGATTCCCATTGGAGCGGATGGAAGGAAGATTGGCATGGCCCGTGCCGAATAATGACACATGTCAATCACCGAATTATGGGATCTTGGAAGTACAAAAGAAAAAAACAAAACAAGTAAACACAAAAAAAACGGAGAGAGAGAGAGAGAGAGAGAGAGAGAGAGAGAGAGAGAGAGAGAGATTGGATCGATACAGAGAAGATAAGTATGGTCCCTCTGCGGATGACACGTATGACTCCGACGAACGACAAGCCGTGGAAGCCCGAAAAAAAAAAAAAAAAAAAAAAAAAAAAAAAAGATGGCGAGAGAGAGAGAGAGAGAAAGAGAGAGAGAGAAAGAGAGAGAGAGAGAGAGAAGTCACAGAGTTGTCAAAGAGCCAGATTCGATCGAAAAAAACAAAAAAACACATTGTCAAGAAGATGGAGAGAGAGAGAGAGAGAGAGAGAGAGAGAGAGAGAGAGAGGGAGTAGGGAGGACGGAGGGAGCGAGGCCGTTCAAGCCGTCGTTGCTGCACATCAGTTGCAATCGGGACTGATGGAAAGAAGATTAGCATGGCCCCTGCGCAAGGATGACATGCGTCAATCGTTGAGTGCTGCCACTTTCGATATCACAGAAAAGAAAAAAAAAAGAAAAAAAACACAAAAAGACAGAGGGAGGGAGTGAGGGAGGGAGGGAGGGAGGGGGGGAGAAAGAGAGAGCGAGCGAGCGAGCGAGCGAGAGAGAGAGAGAGAGAGAGAGAGAGAGAGAGAGAGAGAGAGAGAGAGAGAGAGGCTGGTAGTTACCCACCTTAGCTGTCGACCTCGTCGACTCTTGCCGCCTCTTCACGGCGCGTCACGCCTGCTGCCGCTCCTCATGCTACTGCTGAGTGCTGCCACTCCTCATGCTACTGTGAGTGTGCCTCACGCCTGATGCCGCTGCTGTCACTCCTCATGCTACTGCTGCCGCTCCTCATGCCTCCTGCTGAGTCCTGGGTGATCACTCCTGTAATGACGAAGGCCATGTAGGAAGACCAACAACAGGCCACGAGTCGACGAACAACGGGCGGGGACAACCGTGACGGCGACGGCTTGGGACCCAACAACGGGCGGGAGGATGGTGGAAGGATTGCGAACCAACAACCGGCGGGGGGGGAGGACAACAACGGGCGGAATGAGGGCGGGCTGCACCAAGGTGGACAGTGGAGTAGTGGCCTCCCGAGGACGATTCGAGCTCGGTGGGAGGAATTCCCACCAAATTTTTTGTAGGCCTTGGCGCGGCGGCGCAGCCTCAGAAAATTTTTGCGTGGCCCGGTCTGCATATTCTCAAAAGCACTGGGGAATGGGGGCAAGGGGAGGGGGAAGGGGGGGAGGGGGTTGGTTCTAGAAATTTAGATGCACTACGTGATACGGTTACCCGAGAGAAACTGCTACCCCCCCGTACCCATCTGAATTTGTTTTTTACCACCCATACCCGTCCATACCATTGTGTTTTTTTTTTCATTGGCCGCCCATACCTGTATTATTTATCTTTTCCCCACCCCCTACCTGCCCCTGCCTGCCACCGAAGTCAGAAAGTTAAGGGACAACGCAGAGAAATTATGTGCAGGTGCCATTGAAGGCGCCAAAGTAGTGGCCGCTGCAGAGAGTGAAGGGCGTCCCCGCAAAGAGTCTGTCAAGCTCAAGTTTCCTGACTCTTATGGCAGGCAAAAGGACGAAAACTTGATAACTGGGAGGCCAGTATCAACATATACGTGTACTTGCAACAAATAGCGCCAGAGGAACAAGTCATCGTGGCCTTCCATGCATTACAAGACGAAGCGGCTAGTTTTGCTAGGTCCCTCGTGCGAGGAACGATTGTGAAAAAAATATGGTTGCATACTTCAAACTCACCCCTCTTCCCAAATTCCTCAAACTCCTGAGGGAGAGGTTCGCTGACGTCACGTGAGGCGTTAGGGCCTCTGACAAACTGCAAACAATCCACTCACGACAGTGGAAGAGTGCGAGAGCACTCAAGGAAGTTATGGATGATCTGGTAGCCATCCCAGACCACGGGGTCACCGAGACCCAATTAGTTAACTTGTTCTACCGTGCCATGCCAAAGCCCTCACGAGGGCATTTCTTTGAGAAGACCTAATTAACCACAATCACGTATGATGCGTTAAGTAGAGAGATGGTCCTGTTCGAGGCCAAATCCATGCCAATTTCCAGTTTATGTCATAAGGATTTAGACAAGGGAAAGAAGTGGAAAGGTTGTACCATCTCTGGATAGGTTAGGTCCAAGGATCGCTTGATCCTTACTTTAGACGAAGGTGGTACATATGAAGTCCCCTACAGTCAGATAAAGTGGGGGTTAGAGGAGGAGGACAGTAGTGGAGGTCAAGGGAGGACCTACGCTGCTGTCGCGGCTGGAGGGAGGCCGCAAGGTAGAGGAGAAGATCAGGGCCAAGGGGGTCGGGCCATGGATGGTCAAGGTCCGGGTGCACAGGGGGGTGGCCACCAAAGGAACCGCCAAGAGGGAGGTTGGGGTCAAGGTCCCCCGCCGAATCGCTCGAGGCCCAGTCGATCACCACAGCGCAAAGGTGGAGGATCACCTCAAAGGAGAGGAGGTTGGCACCCAAGGTTGCCACAAGGCCGGCCTTGGGAAGATCTGGGCTTGGACCAGAGGGTTTGGCAACAACGAATGGAGCAGGGGCAATGCGTCTATTGTGGTGATCCTGCCGATATCATTAAATACTGTCCAAAGTATAGGGAAGCCCAGTTTGCTGCCCAGGGGTCAAAAGGCAGCCGCAAGTAGGGGTTGCAACTGCCCCTACCATTAGGCCATGTCGGGAAGTTTGTGTGCACCACCAAGAAACTCCCACATCACATGAGCCTATGGCAGAGGTTACAGGCCAGTGCCTAGTTACCTATCTAGAGACTACTTGTGTTAGAGTCTCTCTAGGCACTTCTCTCGAAGGCCTGGCAGAAGAGTTGGAGAGGATGGTGACCTGGGCCAAGGTGAACAAGGAGAGCAAAGGACAACTGGTGTTAGTGGATTTAAAAGTTTTTAGAAGTAGTGTAGGGGCCCTTATAGACACAGGGGCTACCCGTAGTTATATTAGCAAGAAAGCGCTAAAGAAGCTGAGGCTAGGTCTGAAAGTCCAAAAGTTGGAAGACCCCATAGTTAGTATCCTCGCAGACAACCGCACGATGCGTGCTGAGGATTACGTCGAGGGAGTCCAGGTATATCTGCGCCTAGAGAAAGATGGCAAGGTGGAGAAAGTTCTCCACTCTCTAACTCTCCTTGTAGAGGACAACCTCCCTTTTGATATAGTCCTAGGTATGGGATGGGGAGAGGTAGCAGGGGCCACACTCTTCTTAAGAGAGCATGAGTGTAGGCTCCCTAGTCCATCAGGCGAGGTCAAGACTGCCCATTTGTTCCATGTGTAAGGAGTAGATAACTACTTGGCACATTGTTGTCTAAGTGCTCCCACGTTCATGCGATTAGTGAAGAAGGAGCAGTTAGAAGAGCAGGTCTTCGTAGCCTACGTGAGGCCTGGCCTGTCACTGAGCCTAAAGAGGATAAGCCAATGGACCCAAGTATTGCCAAGTTGTTGGAAGAGTTTAAAGACTTAGCAGAGCCGCCGACAGGAATAGTGCCACGACCGATCCAGCACCGTATAGAGATAGAGCCTGGCAGTAGAACTCCTAAAGGTGCGATTTACGGAATGTCCCCAAGGAAGTTAGAGGAGTTGCGTAATTAGTTAGACAAACTCTTCGAAAAGGATTGGATTAGGCCCAGTTCATCTCCTTTGGGAGTACCCATTTTGTTTGTCCCCAAAAAGAAGGGAGAGTTACGTACGCGTATTGATTATAGGGGTCTGAATGCAATTACAGTAAACAATGTTGAGTCGCTGCCCAGGATAGACGATCTTTTGGATCGAGTGCAGGGCTGCAGGTATTTTTTAAAGATAGATTTGAAGTTCGGATATCATCAGATAGAAGTTCATCCTGATGACCAGTATAAGACTGCTTTTCGGATTAGATATGAGACTTATGAGTTCATAGTGATGCCTTTTGGACTGACCAATGCGCCAGCCACATTACGGCGCTGCATGAATGATGTGTTTAGGCCTTGGTTAGATAGATTCGTCATAGTCTACTTAGACGATATACTACTTTTCAGTAAGACCCTCCAAGAGCATCAAAGTCTTCTTCAATGATCATCTCCTTAACCCTCTCATCGTTTAAACGACACGACTCTTTATCACATTTTTCTTTCATCACCCTAATCCACTCTCTTTCCTCCTTATAATACACTTCTTCATCGTTGGTAACTAGGACAGGAACATGTTTGGCTTTGTCGGCTACTTTCTTATCCCGCCGCTTTGATCCAACTTTAAGTCTCCCACCTCTAAAAAAGACCCTTGCTTGATCTGCGGGATCACACCCTATTCACCAGCTGCCCGGACGCTAGGCCGGTATGTTAAGAACATACTCCCCGCGCCACCACCTTCAGACACAACCTCGGTTAGCGTTTGTACGAGGTTTGGGTCAATTTCAGAGTGGGTTGAGACGAAATCCTTAGCCTGTGAGACATCAGGGAGAGCTAAGGAAAATTCTCAGGGGTTCTTCTCGTCGTCCATCTCATAGGATTCCCGCACTTTTACCAACTGTTCATCTTCCTCGAAGCTATAAGATTCAAAATTTAACATGTTCCTCGAATTCTTAGGCCCGGTGTTCGAGCACTTAATCACTTCGAAGTGTCTACGTACTAGATCACACAATACTATGAACATCGCCTCATTGTGTTTATTAATGATGATGAACTCCGATCGACATAAGAACGACTGTCCCAACATCACAACATGCTCAACAAAAGGCAACACGTGAAAACAAGATCGTACCTGTACCTTGCCGACCTATATAGTGACGTCCCAGGAAGTTCCACAGAAGGGTGTCGACCCTCCTTCGCCAACAAAAAATCAATTACTTGTGCAATCAATTTCAATCTCTAACTCTAGCGCCTTTTTTTCCCTAGTATGTTCATCTCCGCTCCAATGTCAACGAGCGCAAGATTCTGCGAACCACCTATTTTAACCATTACATGCTCAGTTGATACGCACCACCAATCCATCTTCGCTCCCGCAGAAATCAAATTTGCCTGAGGTGGCATAACCTCCCCTTTGGGTGGTTGGTTGTCGAGTTAGGAGGAATCACCTTCCGTTGAGTCAGTCTTTACTTAAGCTCTTCCCGAATCTTTGGTGATGCCGCCAAAAATTCCTTAAGCGTTACCAAATCTCGATGACGTTCAGGTACACAATTCACCATCTTTTCAAAATTGATTCCTTCCTCGATCAGAATTGTGTACCGATATTTCTTCTTCTAATGCTTTTCCTCTTCTCTCTCTTTCTTTTCCTTATCCTGATTCTCGTATAGACTGTGCTTTTGGGCGCGTAACTTTGTCCGACGCTCATCTTCCGCCTTCAATTTTTAATCTTCTGTGTCCAAGTCTTTTTCCACGATTACCACCGGCGTGTACTGTTGCACCTTTGCACAGACGGCAGGCGTGGCTCAAGGTTGGATTCGCTTCTTAATTTTCTATGCTTAAGGGGTCGTGGGTGACGTCTGTTGTCGGAAAACATGTCTGTTTAAGACAAAACACGTTTCTGTTAAGGTCGTCTGAAGGTGGAACGATGACGGTCTCCCTGCATGTAGCGCTGACAGAGACGTCACCAAAGGAGTTATGCCCCTTCTCTCGTCGTGCCCACCAAGCAAAAACATATTCGGCATATTTGGCCAAACCTTTTCCATATCAAGGCCCAGTCGCATAATTCAGCCTCTAAATGTCTCTAAATCGCTTCTCAAGGTGAAAGTTTCTCGCATGGCTCCTTCCTTCTCCTTTTTGGTCTTTCCTTCGCTAACTCTGGGCCCACCAAAACTCACCCGGCGCACAGCCTCTTCCGACTCAAGTGCCTTCACTTCTTCTCTCAAGGCTAACCGGTAAGTGCAGTGCATGGTCCGGTTGATACGTCGGAACGCTTCCTTTCCCATCCCTCCTTCTACGTATGAGTCAATAACGTTCCCTTCGAAATCGAACACCTCGCCCAGGATGTTTATGTACACTACCCTGTCCTCCTCATCCTTGGCGAGGATCTGGCAGTATTTGATGTCATGTCCCTTCTAGGTACAGTAGTTATAATTTCAATCCCTACTACAGTTATCACGACCACCTGAAGTTTCTCGGTCACACCCTTGACCGACCTCCGCCTTGCGGCCGGAATTGTTGCGGCTCAACGTCTTGTGGCTGTCTCTAAGCCTGGTCGACCATATCACAATCATCATTTTCGTAACTACCCTTATTCGTGGGTTGACTCCCCTTCGTACCTTGCTTTCCCCGTGTTTGATTCATGGTGTTTCGTTCGGCCTTCGTCGCCTTTCGAGTAGGTTCCTCTTCTTCTTCCTTTTCACAACCTTCTTTGTCGAACCCTTCTAACCTTTTCTTTCCTTTTCTTTTATCGTCTGGTTGCCTTACCATCAATACCTTGCCACACAGTTTTTCCTTCCTTATTTCGTTCATCATCATCCTAATATCCATAAGCGTTTCGAACATCCCCTTGTCCTTATCACTACTTACTAACTCCTCCTCCTGCATTTTTTTTTGTTTGCATAGAAGCCTTTATTAGAAGGTGATACAACATTTGATCGAAGTCACTTGCCGTAAGATTCTCCTTAATCTTTTCCCAGTCGTACCTGGTAGTAAAACTCTTCATTAACTCCCTTTGCTCAACTTCGATGAAGTTGGTCGGAAAGATAAGGCATTTCGTCTTATCATGGAGATCGAGAATCCTCCTAGCTACGTTCTCAAACCTCTTAAGGAACACTTCGATCGTTCCAAATTTCTCCCGACTTACTTTACGAAGGTAAGAAACGTCCAACAATTCGTCTCCTAGCTGATACTTTTCTAACATTCGTTCACGAAATGTTTTCTAGACTTGTGCTCTATACGCCATTTCACCAACTTCTTCAGTGAGATCAACGTGTTTATAGTGTTTTACTACTTCCAACATCTTGCATTCATTCCATTGAGACACATGAGCATTCAACTTGTATTTTTCTAACCAGTCCATAATATTCTCATCATCGAACAGAGAAACCTTGATCTTCAGAAATTTCTCATGTGACGTTGTGGTTTATCGGATAAGCCTTGACAATTCCTGAATGTCATTGCGTTTCTCGCCGTCCAAGTTATCGTTCTCAACGAGGTTGGGGCTCCCCATCTTGAGTGGAGAGTCAAGAGGAACAACGATCACAACCAGGTAGTTAAGTCAGAAAAAATTCTTAGCAATTTTTTCTCATTATGCGGTCCATGACTGATCGAAATAGGTCATCCAAAGACAGTTCGAGTCCTTCGCTTTCGCACTAACATCTCAATATCTCTAAGTTGTATTAGGGTCATTGCCATGATATTGTCACTTCTCCTTTCGAGAGAAAAACAAATCACATCCGAACATTCAATCAATACAAGGTAATTTTTCGATATTATTTTTCCGAGTGTCATTCCACTATGGATAACGGTAGATAATCGTCATATCCGGCAACAGTGCCACCTGTGGAATGCAACGGCCCCCTCGCGTCGCCGAACAAAAGAGGACCTCTCGGCCACATCACGTAGGAGTTTTGGTGTTTTATTTCCTTAGAGTCGGAACATTTCCTCTGAGAGATTCATCAAGGTGAACGATGGGGGTTGTCGCTCTAGCCGGGTGCGCCAGTCGTACTTCTCGCGTTCCCTTACGACAGGTCAGGGTTCCCCGAAGCAGAACTCATATTCCATGAGGAGTTGTCATTATCCTCAGAGGTGTATCCCTACCAAGCTACTGATCTACATACGAAAGTTTTTACATGCAATTGCAGAGGTAGACCATCCAGGGGCATTTTGTTAGTTCGTCGTAGTATAAGGAACTTTTACAGATAAATGATGATCGATCTCGACTACCTCTTGTTCCGTAAGTTGCTGATTTCTTACGGAGCGGATCGCATTGGTCGACTAGGCTTCGTCGGGTCAATCACAACTCTGGCTGTTTCTAGTTATTTTATAAAAAACGTTCCCTTTGGAAAGGAAAGCAATGATATCGCAACCAAACACACATATGTCGCATTAAAACGCACAGATGTCGCAACCAAACATATTGATGTCGCAACCAAACACATGAATGTAGTGACTAGGACACACATAAATGTCGCAAACAAAGCACATAGATGCAACACATAAGTGGTGGCTCGTCTCAGTGATCAAACGACAGTTCTTTGCAATGATTAAAAAATTGACAACAAGAAGTGTATCTTTGTTTTCGCCATCACATAAAACGGAAAGGAAAGTTTTCAAAAATATCCCACACTTGATGCACATAAGATCGATACAAAAGTCGCCACATCACTGACACACACAATTCACATAAATTGAAAATTTCTTAATCGAATTTCAAAAACAACATGTAATAGCAATCTGACCATATTTCTCTTTGGTTTTTCTCATTACTTTTTTTTTATTCATACCACTTACGTCCTTCCTAATGTAGAGGTTATCACCTAGCTATGGATGTCTACCAGACTAAATATATACAAATGAAAGTATAAAACTTTTGTAACGCTTTATCGCCTTTCACACAAAAAATTCATAAAAAATATATAATTTTTATCACACATCCCTCCTGCGGTCCAGTACACGAGGGTCGGGTCTCTATCTTGGTCCACCATAGTCTGGTTGATCAAGCCAGATCTACGGCCCGCTGCGTTGTTATATTAGCGGCTGAGCCCTTATTGGTTGCGCAACGATAGACAATTTTTCCTGATAAACACTCTATCAGGACTCCCAAAAAAAACACGACAGACTCGACTCTTATCCCTTCGACATCCCCCAGGAGTAAGACTATCTGAGGCGGCCTTACCCCTCAAGCCTTACCCTTTGGTGAGACGTGGGCCCGCTGGCAGGTTACGTTGGTCAGCAGCCAACACTAGGGGTTGTGCCCTAGTGATGTCAGATTAACCCCTAGCGAGGTCTCATATATATCTTAAGATTAGCATCATAGTAATTGGACGGTGTGTCAGAATAAACTCAGGCCTACTGCGGAACTACGCAGAGGTATGTCTCACGTAAAAACATTTTTCAGTTCTCTATGCGACAACATAGAGAGTCTGGTGTTCTTCTCCAAAATCCAAAAAAAATCACCGCTAGATTCACCGGACCGTAGCCTCCCACTTGATCAAAGTAAAGAAGACCACACATCTTAAAGATAAAATTTCACAATGCGACCTTCCAGAATTTCACCAATAAATAACAAATTTATTGGTCTTTCCCGTCATACTTTATCATCCAAACTGCTTTTCATGTTATTTTAAATCATTTAACCACCTTCCACTTTTGAAGGGGAGTCATTCATAAAATCTCACAACCACCTCCCACATGGAGGGGAGTCAACCATAGAACACTCATTACTGAGGGACCAACTTGTGTGTCTTCGTCTCAGCTCAACAATTAACATTCGGCATGAACAAGCATTTGAGTCTCAAAAGACTCATAGATCCTTTGGAATTTTCATATTTTTTCACCAAACGAACTGAACTCTTTTTTTTTATACTCAAGACTATTGTTTGTCCGTAGGCAGATTGAGCGAGTATACAAAAGAGTAGACAGTTTACACATTTCACAAAAAAACACGAGATGCATCCTGTACCCCTCTCACGGCAGAAAAATCATCATACATTAGGATAAGTCCACATATGTGAGAGTGATTGTGATCGTCTGAAAAAGAGGCAGTCTCAAGTTTTTATTATGTATAGAGTTGGGATATCCCAACTCACATGAACAAAAATAGTTTTAAGGTCACACATATACTCAGAGTTGAACAACCTCAACTCAAAAATGAGACCGGGTAATCGCTATGTCACCAATATACTCAACGTTGGGAAAAATTTTAACTCAAGAGAATCAGGGATGACCATAATATCACAAAGTATCGCACAGAAGTGTCATGACCTCAATAGTCGAAATTGAAAAATGGTCACAATCAGAACAATGTCATAGACGCCTGGTTAAAAAAGAATTATCACGCTCAACTCGTAGATCGTGTATATATATTTTTAAGGACAAAATAACAACAATAATATATTGTAATGCTATGTATCATAACTGAACGAATAATTATGAATAAATAATAACGTTATGATGAAGTGAAAATTTTCAACCATGAAAGCTTTCAAATGCAATAAGAAGTATTATATTTTACTCTCCGAGATTTTGACAGAAACATATTGTGCCGAGGGGCAATATAATCCTTTCTTAAAGTGATAACATTTTATTCATAAACCCCGCTCAAGGATCAAGCCTCACTGCTTCTCACTCCAATTTCAGCATGTGTTCTTTGTAGACCTTTGTCAATAAGGTAGTCAAGTTTTCCATACATACTCCGGGATGTGTTATCCCTTCGCATGTAGATGAACCCACTTGACACAAAAATAGTTGGGGATTCACCCCCTACCTCTTTGTGACAGGTAGTAGCTGCCTCCCTCAAGGCCGTTGTCTCACAAGGTTCAAACACTTTCCTCCTATTCAATAGTAGTGTAGTCAGTCTACCACAAAGGATTAGATGACAACACCCCACTATGGATCAGGAACATAGTTCCGACGTGGGTCTCACTACCACCTACAAGACAAGATTATAACTTCTTCAAAGTCTTCTTTCAGGGAAATGATAACTTAGGATTGCAACTTTCTATGGGTAGACTTCACACATTGATCACTTCTCGCGAAATTCACTTTCCCAAATAATTGGTCACTTCATTCACCTTCGAATCTGTATCGGACGTGGATTCTGTGTAAGATCTCTACCCCTTTTTGAAAATCAACCCACGCATATAGATTCAGAACAAAATAGATATAAATGGATAATTCAGATTGACTAACTTATATAGATAAATTGAGAAAAAACCTATGCTACCAGAGTGGCCCGAGGTCACTTGCGCGGCCGAGTCAAAATAATAAAATAAAATAAAATAAAATAAAATATTTCTGACTTTTATTTTTTATTTTAAATTTGGTGTCGAATTTCGATGTGACCCTGAG
>BFEA01000440.1:770606-791771 GCA_003427395.1 Chara braunii
GGGGCCCCTAGCGTACGAGTAGCGTACGAGTACAAGAGTACGAGTCTGTACTCGTACGAGGGTGCGTACAAGTGGCAACGTAGATTGGAGGGCTATTGTGGGGCTACTCAGCAGGTAAACGCTTGTAGCTCACGTATGACGTTTGACAAGGTATTGACTCGGGAAGGCGAGTGAGACCGGTTCTCGGTGGCTTATGGGCAGCGAAAGGGTTGTTGTGTGGCGCCTCGTACCTGAAACCTGATGCCGTCAGGCTGGGAGCTGTTGCTGCTAAAACTACCTTTGTTAGGTTTTGTGGAACACTAGGAGTTCGACCCAGGTGCTGCTACTCTTGGAAGTCATTGTTGCTGTGCATTTTCTTGAACTACTCTTATACCTATTTGTTATGCATAGTTGTTGAACGTACCACGTTTCTACTGAGTTTTTGATGTGTCTGTCTGCATTTCGAATAGAACACAAGGTGTGTGTTCTATTTGAATGCTGCTTCTTTTAGGCTGTGTAGCTGCGACTTGGTCAGTGGGAGCAACGTAACAGCCTAAAGGAATAATTAAGCTCAGCGAGGGAAGTCATTGCTGCGAGTTGCGAGATCGCCAGAGAGTCAACGGTAGGGAGCTTAAATTCAGTTTGACCAAGTTGTTGTACGTTCTGGCTACCATTGTGGAGCCCTCATTCGATTGAAGATTGCAAGGCCCTCTCCTGCGAGTTGAGTTGTCCCCCTCTTGTATCTCGAGAGTCTGAAACTCCTTACCTTCTGTCCCTTCTTAATCTAAGTTTAATCCTGTTACGAGAGGAAGGCGGCTGGCGGGATTGCAACCCGTAGGATCGCAACAAAACTTTGTGGGGAGTCTACCCACCAATTGCGAGATCTCTTCCGAAACTCGTGAGGATTTCTGGAGGTAGGGAATTGAAAGGTAACCATTGCTTTCCATCTATAAACCCAGTCATAACGTCTATATATACTTCTTGCTATGGTTGCCTGGGTATATTGCCTGCATCCCTACTTTGACTTAAGTTTGACTTTCAGGACATAAACCATACTTAACTAAAAGAATGATTCTGCTAGTTCAGTTTAAGTTTCGTTGTGTTGACTGAAAGCAGATTGTGACTGGGTTAACCAAAGGCTGAGAGGGTCTCCATAAGTTTGGAGGACTCAGTGTTATGTTTGTTTTTTTATTACCTGAAGGACCGGACAGGTTCCCATAAGATTGGATGGTCTGGTTGCTCTGACTTGCGATGGCTGCATGCGATTGACTTTTTCAGGGACCAAGCAGGCTTCCATAAGATTAGATGGCTTGGTTGTATTATTTTCTTTGGATTTTTTTATGTTTTATTAGTTTCTGAAAGAGAGTTTGACACGTTCCATAAAATTGGATGACTCTAACTCTCTTTGTTCTATTATGAGGAGAATTCAGGCAAGGGATTGGACAAGTTCCCATAAGATTGGGAGGTCTAGTCTGGAGCCAGACACATGCTTGAACCAAAATGATAAATTTATTTATATTTTTATACTACTTTACTTATGAACAGGCTAGTCAGACATGTTTCTATAAGATTGGATGGTCTGACTATAGCTTATCACCAACTGAAGAGAGTATGAAATGAGAATAAACTTGTGGTAAGAAAGGGCAGGCTAAACCTTGATCTAAGATGATCGGTTCAATCATATGTTACCTAAAAAGACTAAGTGCAGATAATTATATATAACTTGGATACTTAAACAGTTCAGGGCGACTAGGTTGGATAACCTAATCATATGCACAAGGAAGAGAAAAGTTGTAGTACCTTGTGTTTGTGTATATCCAATGGTTGAGCTAGATTGGTTTTCATAAGATTGGACGGTCTACCTTTACGCCTAATGTGAGTTGGGTATAAGGGATAAATCAGTGAAAGACTACGAACTATTATTTGACAAGGTTTACTTGGGGTTTGTGAGAGTACTTACCATTGTGGTTTGACCTTGCATGTGGCTGAGCGAGATCACTACCTCGTTTAAGTTTCAGTTTGATAGGTAGTTGTTTTAGATGCTCACCACGTGTTAGAGTTATAAGAGTTAGTTTCAATATCTGCACTTTTTGAGCTAGCATTTTTTTACTTAGATCATTTCTCGCATTTTTTTGGGATTTTTTGTTATACTTGGTCTTATATAAATCTTGGTAAGCTACTTTATCTATGGGAAGCGTTGCCGAAATTTCTTTAAAAAAACAAGGAGTTAGTGAGATTTTTATTTTTGAAAGTTCAGCTTGTCTAAATTTTATATATGGCTTCGTAAAAAAATTAAAAAGTTTCATTTTCTAAAGGGAATGTTACCCAATTTTTGCTAATTCGGAGAGTTGAACAAAATTGGACCTTAAGGAATCAAAATTATTTGTAGATTCTTAACTTAGCTTTGTGTAAATTTTGGAAAATCACTTTCTCTACGGGAAGCGTTGCTGGAATTTCTACAAATCTAAGGAGTTAGTTAAATTTTATCTTGATAGATCTCAAGTCTTATATTTCAGTTCATATTCGAGTCAGTATAAATCTAGGAAGTCTGTTGTTCTAAAGGAGATGTTGTCCAAAGTTTTACTAATTCAGGGAGTTCGACAAATTTGACTTTTTAGAGCAGAAGATTGTTTCAATTTTTCGTATTCGAGCTAATATACATTCCGAAAAGACATTTTTCCTACGAGAAGCGCTGACGAAATTTTCTTAGTTTAGAAGAGTTATACTATATTTTGACAGGTGACGATTCTGGTAATTCACCCTGTATGCAAGAGATTTTGCCATAGGTCTTTCTTGCTTTGGGCACTAGATTAAAGGTAGGCTTAGACTTAGTTAGTAGGAGAATCTTGAGTAAGAATGTGCTATGGAGGTTCATTCCCCATACACTGATCGTTAGCCTTGGGAATCGACCTGTCTTGTGTTACAGGTCGTATTTGATTGAATCGATTCAGGATTTGGGTTAGATTCAGCTTGATCCCACAAGGATTATCATATGTTATCATTGATAAAAGGTCGGTTACCGATTCGTCAGTTTATGACTCAACTGCAATCCACTCTCGTTACCCGACCTGAAGGTTTTAGCCTTGGTGGTTTTAATTGTTTTATTAAGGTTTTCACCCTGAATGTTATTGAATGGTCATTCAACAGAGATGGTGAGCATTTATTTTGGAAAGTTTGACAAAGGTTGGGGTTTGCATGGCTAAAGCAAGGGGTATGAGTATAGGGAATGGTTTGAATCTTTGATGTGATTGCAGGTATGTTTATGGTTCAGACTTTGGATTTGACTGTATGTGATTACACACATGTATATGGCTGAGAGGAGTCTCACTAAGACTGTGAGAAATGATCGTCACATAATTACAACCCCTTTATATGTGTACTTGTATATATACATATGCATTGAGTGTTCGCACGGTCTATCGTGACCATGCATAAGAGTTCAATAGACTATGCGTTGAGAGGAAAAAAAACCATTTTTTATCCTTTAACAGTCATTTCGTCAAAACGGACAAATTATGTTTTTTGAATGGAATTGAAATTGAGTTTTTGGACCGAAATCCAGTACAAATTTTTGGCTCCTGTAGGTCCGGCGTTCCTAGGACGTTGGACCTCCTAGATGTTGAGGTCAGATATATCTAGGGGTTCAGCGTTCAGCGTTCTAGGAACGCTGAACCCGCAGGAGCCAAAAATTTGGACCGGATTTCGGCCCAAAAACTCAATTTCAATTTCATTCAAAAATAATAATTTGTCCGTTTTGACGAAATGGTTGTTCTTTGTTTTTTTAGAGTTTTATATAGTTGGACGTCTGCGTCCGTGGCAACCGTCAAAGTCAAACCCCTTGAGTTCAAGGCCTTGGATGATGGAGCTGGTCTCTAGGGCGATGAAAGACGATTGTCACCACAGGTATGAACCTGTGTACCACCCACCCACTCTTCGCAGGCTGCAGAAGAGGATGTGGTTCTCAACCACCCTTGGCGGTTGTCTAGCGTCGAGATATTAACCCCTCAATACGCGTGTCATCCGACACTTGAATGCCGAATGCAACCCTCGAGATTAACGAGGACCACATGATTATGAGTACTACATAGTACACCATCATTGCGACTGTTTGTGTATGCTTGCATTGCTAGTCGATGTGGAAAAACTCTTCGTCCGCACGCCTATCCGATTTCCGCGTCGGAAGGTTATGGGTTGACTACAAAAGGGACTAGAAGTGTTGTTGTGTTGTTGTGTGTGCGTTTTTATTTTTCTTATATTTAAAGTGTGGTGTAACCCGTGGTGAGTGGGATGCGTCCTAGTCGACCGAGAAAGAGTCGTACCTGGGACTTGAGTTCCCCAGTGCGTCGGTTCGCGTGCGGGTCCGATAGAGGTTTGGGACCTCGCGCACCCCCTATGCTACAGCGTGCGAGAAACGCCCTTGGCTGGTCCACCTCTGCGATTGCAAATGAGCAGCTTTCGTACTGTGGACTGGTAGCTCGGTAGGGATACACCCACCGAAGGGAGGTGCCAACTCCAACAGGTAGGCGTAAGTTGTACGTCCCGTTGACCCTATCCTGTCGTAGGGGCTCGCGAGAGGTATGGCTGGCGCACTCGGTCTGAGCGCCTTGCGAAAACTCCTTGTGTATCGTGAGTAGACCAACGCTTGCGTGACGCGACCGAGAGGGTCTCACACTACACGGAACCAATACGCTCGACACCGTTCTCATCCTTTTGAATAAGAACCCCTCTAGGGTCGTAGGTCCCTCATAAAAATCAATCAAGGTGATGATGGGGGTTTCGACATTGGCCTCAGACAATTGATCACTGTTCGGAAGCCCACCCACATCCTGAAATGTCACCGCATTTAACCTTTGTAAATCTTGTACCCGTCGTAGGACATTATTAGGTTTGACAAAACAAAACTATGGTGACACATACGGTCCATAAGAGTAATCGGCTACCTTTGTCATGATTTTTCCATCTAGGTAATCGACAACCTTCCTGTGGTCATCCGGGTTAGAATAACGTGACCCTCTTATATTCCAAGGTTAGTGCGTTACTGTATGTATCCTAATCATCGGGATTTTATCAATGTCTAATATTCCTCTCTCATCGTCACTAAACCATACGCCAAGTGTTCTTCCTTCATGACGTCAACCATGAGGGATATCTCTTTCTTTTTTAGGAACTCTTCTTCTCCAATGATCATCTCCTTAATCCTCTCATCGGTTAAACGACACGGCTCTTTATCACCTTTTTTTCTTACCCTAATCCACTCTCTTTCCTCCTTATAATACACTTCTTCGTCGTTGGTGACTAGGACGGGAACAGGTTTGGCTTTGTCGGCTACTTTCTTATCCCGCCGCTTTGAACCAACTTCAAGTCTCCTACCTCTAAAAAAGACCCTTGCTTGGTCTGCAGGATCACACCCTATCCACCAACTGCCTGAACGCTAGGCCGGTATGTTGAGAACATACTCCCCACGCCACCACCTTCAGACACAATCTCAGTTAGCGTTTGTACGAGGTTAGAGGTCAATTTCAGAGTGGGTTGAGACGAAATCCTTAGTCTGTGAGACATCAGGGAGAGTTAAGGAAAATTCCCAGGGGTTCTTCTCGTCGTCCTTCTCATAGGACTCTTGCTCTTTAACCAACTATTCCACTTCCTCGAAGCTATAAGATTCAAAATTTAACATGCTCCTTGCATTCTTAGGCCCAGTATTCGAGCACTTAATCACTTCGAAGTGTCCATATACTGGATCACGCAATATTATAAACATCGTCCCATTGTGTTTATTGATGATGATGAACTCTGATCAGCATAAGAACAACCGTCCCAACATCACAGCATGCTCAACAAGAGGCAACACGTAGAAATAAGATCGTACCTGCACCTTGCCGACCTATATAGTGACGTCCCAGGAAGTTCCACAGAAGGGTGTCGACCCTCCTTCGCCAACAAAAAATCAATTATTTGTGCGATAAATTTCAATCCATAACTCTAGCGCCTTTTTTTTTCCCTAGTGTGTTCATCTCCGCTTCAGTGTCAACGAGCACAAGATGCTGCGAGCCACCTATTTTAATCATTACATGCTTAGTTGCTACGCACCACCAATCCATCTTCGCTCCCCCAGGAATCCAATTTACCTGAGGAGGAATAACCTCCTCTAACTTAACTGTCGAGTCATGAGGAATCACCTTCCGTAAAGTTAGTCTTTACTTAAGCTCTTCCTGAATCTTTGGTGATGCCGCCAAAAATTCCTTAAGCGTTACCAAATCTCGATGACTCTCAAGTACTCGATTCACCATCTTTTCAAAATTGATTCCTTCCTCGATCGGAATTGCGTACCGATTTTTCTTCTTCTAATGCTTCTCCTCTTCTCTCTCTTCCTTTTCCTTATCCTGATTCTCGTATAGAATGTGTTTTTGGGTGCGTAACTTTGTCCGACGCTCATCTTCCGCCTTCAATTTTTAATATTTTGTGTCCAAGTCTTCTTCCACGATTACCACCAACGTGTGTTGTTGCACCTTTGCACCGACGGCGGGCGTGGCTCAAGGTTGGATTCCCTTCTTAATCTTCTGTGCTTGAGGGGCTGTGGGTGACGTCCCTCATCGGAAGACATATCTGTTTAAGACAAAACACATCTCTGCTGAGGTTGTCTGAAGGTGGACGATGACGGTCTCCCTGCATGTAGCGCTGACAGAGACGTCACCAAAAGAGATATGCCCCTTCTCTCGTCATGCCCACCAAGCAAAAACATATTCGGCATATTTGGCCAAACCTTTTCCATATCAAGACCCGGTCTCATAATTCGGTCTCTAAATGTATCTAAATCGCTTCTCAAGGTTAAAGTTTCTAACATGACTCCAACCTTTTCCTTTTTGGTCTTTCCTTTGCTAACTCTGGGCCCACCAAAACTCACCCGGCGCACAGCCTCTTCCGACTCAAGTGCCTTCACTTCTTCTTTCAAGGCTAACCAGTAAGTGCAGGGCATGGTCCGGTTTATATGTCAGAACGATTCCTTTCCCATCCCTCGTTCTACGTATGAGTCAATAATGTTCCCTTCGAAATTGAATACCTCGCCTCAGATGTTTATATACACTACCATGTCCTCCTCATCGTTTGCGAGAATCTGGCAGTATCTGACGTCGTGTCCCTTCTAGGTACAGTAGTTATAATTCCAATCCCTACTACAGTTATCACGACCACCTAAAGCTTCTCGGCCACACCCTTGACCTCCTCCGCCTTGAGGCCGGAATTGTTGCGGCTCAACGTCTTGTGGTTGTCTTTAAGCCTGGCCGACCGTATCACAGTCATCATTTTCGTAACTATCCTTATTCATGGGTTGGCTCCCCATCGTACCTTGCTCTCCCCGTGTATGATTCATTCGTTCGGCCTTCGTCGCCTTTCGAGGAGGTTCCTTCTACCCTTTTCTTTCCTTTTCTTTTACCGTCTGGTTGCCTTACCGTCAATACCTTGCCACACTGTCTCTCCTTCCTTATTTCCTTCATCATCATCCTGATATTCATAAGCGCCTCGAACATCCCCTTGTCCTTATCACTACTTACTAACTCCTCCTCCTGCATTTTTTTTTTTGCATAGAAGGTGATAGAGCATTTGATCGAAGTCACTTACCTTAAGATTCTCCTTAAGTTTTTCCCAGTCGTACCTGGTAGTAAAACTCTTCATTAACTCCCTTTGCTAAACTTCGGTGAAGTCGGTCAGAAAGATAAAGCATTTCGTCTTATCGGGGAGATCGGGAATCCTCCTAGCTACGTTCTCAAACCTCTTCAGGAACACTTCGATCGTCCCAAATTTCTCCCGAGTCACTTTACAAAGGTCAGAAACGTCCAACAATTCGTCCCCTAGCTGTTACTTTTCTAACATTCGGTCACGAAATGTTTTCCAGACTTGTGCCCTATACTGCATTTCACCAACGTCTTGAGTGAGATCAACGTGCATATAGTGTTTTACTTCTTCCAACATCTTGCATTAAGTCCATTGATACACATGAGCATTCAACTTGTATTTTTGTAACCAATCCGTAACATTCTCATCATCGAACAGAGGAACCTTGATCTTCAGAAACTTCTCATGTGGCGTTGTGGTTTGTCGGATAAGCCTCGGGAATTTCTGAATGTCATTGCGTTTCTCGTCGTCCAAGTTATCGTTCTCAACGAGGTTGGGGCTCCCCATCTTGAGTGGAGACTCAAAAGGAACAACGATCACAACCAGGTAGTTAAGTCAGAAAAAATTCTTAGCAATTTCTTCTCATTGTGCGGTTCATGACTGATCGAAATAGGTCATCCAAAGACAGCTCGAGTCGTTCGTTTTCGCACCAACATCTCAAAATCTCTCAGTTGTATTAGGGTCATTGCCATGATATTGCCACTTGTCATTTTGAGAGAAAAGCAAATCACATCCGAACATTCCAGCAACACAAGGTAATTTTTCAATATTATCTTCCCAAGTGTCGTTCCACTATGGACAACGGTAGATAGTCGTCATATCCGGCAACGGCACCACCTGTCGGACGCAACGGCCCCCTCGCGTTGCAGTGCAAGAAGGGACCTCCCGACCACATCACGTAGAAGTTTTTGTATTTTATTTCTTTAGAGTCTGAACATTTCCTCTTAGATTCATCAAGGTGAACGATGGGGTTTGCCGCTCTAGCCGGGTGCGCCAGTAGTACTTCTCGCGTTCCCCTACGACAGGTCAGCATTCTGCGAAGCACAACTCATCTTCCTCAGAGGCATATCCCTACCAAGCTACAGATCTACATACGAAGGTTTTTACATGCAATTGCAGAGGTAGACCAGCCAGGGGCATTTTCCTAGTTTGTCGTAGTACGGGCAACTCTTCCGGATAAATGATGATCGATCCCGACTACTGCTCGTTCCATAGGTTGTTGATTTCCTACGGAGCGGATCGCATTGGTCGACTAGGCTTCGTCGGGTCGATCACAACTCTGGCTGCTTCTAGTCCTTTTATAAAAAAGACTTCTCTTTGGAAAAGAAAGCATTGATATCGGACCAAACATTAAAATGGTCAGATGTCGCAACCAAACATATTGATGTCGCAACCAAACACATGAATGTAGCAAACAAAGCACATAAATGTCGCAAACAAAGCACATAGATGCAACACATAAGTGGTGGCTCGTCTAAGTGACCAAATGGTAGTTTTTTCGCAAGGATTTAAAAATTGACAACAGTATACGTTTGCTTTCGCCATCACACAAGACGGAAAGGAAAGTTTTCAAAAATGTCCCACAATTGATGCACATAAGATGATACGAATGTCGCCTTCTTAACATCATTAACAATCACAGTTCACCTAAATTGAAACTTTCTTGATCGAATTTAAAAAACAACATGTGATAGCAATGTGACCATATTTCTCTTTTTTTTTTCTCATTACTTTTTTTTTATTCATACCACTTACGTCCTTCCTAATGTAGAGGTTATCGCCTAACTACGGATGTCTACCAGACTAAATATATAGAAAAGAAAGTATAAAACCTTTGTACCGCTTTCGCCCCTTGTCATGACACCAACGGAAATCGTCGTGGAAACGATAACCGTTGGGACAGGCTGACCACCTTTTTTTGGTCGACACTACTGAGATGATCAAAATTTATTATGTTTTGGCCTCTTGAGACCGAAGCCTGATAATCCAATTATACGGGCTGAGCTAGCTACCATTCACCTAGCGCTCCGCTCAAGGGAGACCTACAATGGAAGGTGATGCCTAACAGTCGTAAAGCATGTGAGTCGTTTGGGCACGCCTATCCAGTCGAGCGGGCCTGATGAGCGCCTCGTTGATCACCAACCTTCGCATGCGTCCTCGCCATTGTAGTCGTAAATGGATCGTGTTGTAGAGCTCCGTCATCCGTTGCACCAATATCAATAAGATGGACCAGAAAGGTACGCCTAGGCGCCTAAGGTATCGAGGGGAAGTATCTCGAAACCAAAGAAACATCATTCGCGCTCCAGAACGTCTGAAGAACACTCCGATGACGACTCGAGAGATGAGCTTCATTTTCGAGACGGGATGGAAATACAATGTATGTCCTTGCAACTTGTTTGGACGCCGAATCACGTTCGGTCGAATTCCTATCGCTCCTCCGGAAGAAACCCACGTCCACCATTGATGATCCCGATAGAGTCGAGCCATCGTGTCGGAGCCCCCTCGAACACCACCGACATCCTCTCCGCCCAAGCGATGCGATCTACATCGATCGTATCCCATATTAAGAGATACCTAGGAATCGTCAGATTGCACCGAACTCCTCCCATCGTGCGCCGCACACGAAAAAAAAGACCATCATCAAACACAAAAGAGTTTTAGCATACTCTCCTCCTGTCACTGGAGGGCCCCATCATCACATCTCTCCGAGAAACGGAAACCGACATCAAACGGACATGCGTAATCATAATGTTGGATGAACACAAATGGTTTCTGCCAAGCGTGGTGGTTTCGCATGATGCGCATGGACAACCATATCATCTCGTCCTCGTACTTGCGATGTTAGTGGATTGTCTCATTAACGATGTCGTAAACGACCCCAATGTCCCTCCAGTGCATCATTCTGAGAGGACAAAAGCCAATGCTTAATACCAACTTCATGGCTACAGTCACAAACGCATAAACTCATGTCAGGTCCTCGAGGGTTCCTTGGTCTTCCCCGAGTTTGACCTCGGTCGGGTAGACGTCTATCGGATGGAAGACCATGGGGCCGACTCTCGCCCATCCTTGCCTAAATCCTCCCACGACAGCAACAGCACCACATGTGGTTAACCAAGGGTAATATTTTCGGTGAATTTGCACTGAAACTATCACATTGTGTTGATTTTTTGTTTTTTTTCTTGTTTTTCTTTGTGTGTGATATATATGTGTTTTATGGTACGTCATGTGCCCGATTTTGACATGTTCGGATCAATAATGAAAAAGTTGGCATTTCATTGAATTCGTTGGACGCTTAATTTTAACTCCGACAGTGTTTTTGTATTAGGGTTTTATAGTGTTTTTTTTATTTTTTTTTTTCGTTCTCTTTGGCCTATTTCTTTTTTTGATGTTTGCACTATGAGCCCATATCGTTTGTTTTTGAAATATTCGACGAATTTCGCACCAAAATTGTCGGCGAAAAACGGCGAATATTTGGCCTCCCATTAACCATCTCTCCTGCTTGAGGCAGCTTCGCTTGCGACACTTGAGTTGTCCGCTACCCACGCCCCCATCCGTTTGGTTGGTCGACTTACTCCCTTAGCCAAAGTTTGGCGCAATAAGCGGTGGAGGCGAAGGCGGACTAAGTCTCGTTGTCGTCCTAAAAATAACCGACGACATAAAAACATTGTGGTGAAGTAGTGGAATAAAATTTACGAGAGGTTAGGCTATAAATACGACGACGTCGGGCATGTATCAGGCTATCAGTCGAAGCGTGAGCAACGTGAACGTGAGGTAAATCCTACCGTCGCGTAACCTATAATGCCTATGGAAAACAAGGGGTTTGATCCCGAATCTACCCATCCTCTTGAGATACCTACTTGAACCAGAAGAGACTGTTAGGTTCATGCTTGTCGGAGTTATTTCCTATGCACCGGATAGTCCAAGCAAGAAGCGTAAAATAAAAGAGCGTTGTCGACCCAATTCACGGCATCTTACAATTTTTGTTGTGGGTAATAGGTGAGGGTCGCCTTATAGTAGTATAACGAACAACTCAAACCGTTGAATTCCCAATGCGGAAATCGTCTAACCGGATGAAGAAAGGCAAATCAATGATGTGATTTTCTTCCTTGTGACCCTCGATCGACCAAGATTCTTACAAACCAAAATAAGAAAGTATTTAAGTTTTTCACAGATGGAGCATCACACTCGCAACCCTTAGCCTCCCTTATATATACAAAGCTTTCACGGGAGTGCCTGAAAAAAAAAAGATCAAGGTCAAAAAGTTCTCGAGGATAGACAAGGAGGCACTGGGTCAGGCTTCACTCTCTTTTCACGTTTGAACATACATAGTTAAGCCTCTTTTTTTCAACCGAACATTCAAAGAAAGGGAATGCGGCAAGCAAGGTGTGGGTTCACGTGAGGAGTGAGCGGTATGAGTCATTTATTAACCTTGAGTGAAGTGTCACCGATGCCGACTCGCTCACCCAAGAAAACCAAGTTCAACCTTGAACGCCAATTGAACTTCCAAAATGTCCCGAATGGAAACTCGCAAGCATCGTGAAGCTCAATAAGTATTGAGCGGTTCTTGCTTGCCTTGGCAAGTCCCACAAGTCACGAGTGGCGCCGCCGGTTCCAAACTGGTCCCGCCGAGTCCAATGCAAATACGGCCGACGCACTTCAAAATAAATCCCTCGTTGTCAAGCAACTTCAATTTGGTGTCGACGGTCCAACAATAGAACCGTCGATGCGGCGCAGTCTCAAATGGTCCCAATGGTGTCGAAGACCGGTACCAAGGGTTCCACCACGCTAAAATGTCAAGGACCTGCGCCCTTCTCACTACAAAAAAAATCCCTCGCGACACACTGTCGCAAGTTTGCATCGTTGTCTGTCTTGAGTTCGTGCTGCCCTCGTTACCTCATTCGGACCGCGATGGTGCACTTGGAATGCCGTCCAGTTAGCGGACGTCGCCTCAAAAAAATAAACGATGTCACCGCTACGAGTCGTCAACAAGTGGGTGAGTGGTACCGCCACCTCGTCGTGCTACAAACCGAGATCCTTGCTCCAAAAAAATAAAAGGCACCGTCTTGGCGTAAAAACAAGCCTCAACAGCGGTCCGACGACACTTCCGCAAAATTATATCGGCGCTCGCGTACAACAAGGCTAGCAATGCCCCTCCTCATGAGGACATAGCCTTGCCGCTTGATCACTCTGGTAGCATGGCCCCTTGCGTTCGTCACCTCCAAGTGCAAAAATAATAAAACCTAGTCCTTGGTCGAAGCTAGGTCCAAAATATCATTCCCTTGAGCTTGGAGATGAGGTCCTGCTCCAATGGAGTGGACCCTAGCTCATATGTCGCAGGTCCGTTATCAGCCCAAGGTGGCCGCAAGGTGCCCCCACCTTGTGGCTATGATGGCTTAACCTCCCCTTTGCTCCAACAACTCCTCTTGTAGACTCCCAACAACACTTTCGCAGCACTCACGCAACTCACAAATGCCTTAGAGTGTGCGACCACTCCAACAGCACGTGCTCCTTGTGTGGCAACTTTTGCGGCACTGCCTGCATTTATCGTGGTGGAGTGAGTGCTCGACACTCTACCTCTTAGACAATACTTCGAGATGGCCCTGGACCCTCGATTTTTGCGAGATCGACGGTGTGACGTTGTTGCACCTCAACCACACACTTAGTGCGACTGACTTTGACTATTCCCCCTTCTCTTGTTTTGATCTATTCATGGTTAGTTCAATCCGTCATCTCGTAATTCTCACGAAATGGCTGGCGTCGTCCCATTTATGAAATAAAATTTCTTGTATTTTTCTGACCATTATTCTAACAGTTATGAATTTTTAAATTTTGACGTACCTGGCTATTTTTCCCAGTGCGGGTACGCTGAGAGACAGCTGAACTTGGTGTTTTATTCGGTCCAAGCCTTCATTTTCTCTGACTGGTCCCTAGCCAGCAAGATCCACGGATCTCAATGGCGGGAATCACATCATTATACCCTTAGCCCATCCCCCATGTGCTAGTGTCCCGTTCCCGAAACTCAACCCCACCCCCAGGATCTGAAAGATCAAATGTGGGGTTGCTGAGTCTGCAGGTCGCCTATGATGGCCCAGCTGAGGCCGAAGGGAGGGGCCATCATGGCCACTTTTGCCCCAACTGCAGCCACGACCTTCCCGTGGTGCTAAACCAAGCGCCCTGGTTCGAATCATGGTGTAGCATGGACAGTGGATGCACATCTCGCCTTCAGGCGTGCACCCTGACCCTCCAAATGTGCAGAATGAGAATGAATCTTCCACTAGGACATGAAAAAATGTGCCCTTTACCTTTCTCTTTACCCTGGTCGTGGTAGAGGTGGGACCCCGCCATTCACATCATGTGGGTGGTGCCATGATAGATCACAATAAAAAAGAAACATAATAATTTTGTCTCACTCCCTTTCCTGCCATCAGCCCACAGGTCACTGCTCGATTTCGCATAGATCGTGGGCACGTAGCGCCTAACCCCCTTAGGTCCTCATCCCAACGTCATTCAGGTGCATGAGTTCAGGGTGAATCTTCCCTTGCAACCTGAGAAGGTGAGTAGCCGTCGATACTTGGATAGCCACAGGGTAGAGATGGCAAGAAAATAAAAGAAACGAAAAGGAAGGGAAAAAAAAAAACAGTTGAAGGGAGTTGAGCTCTGTTGTAGGCGGAGTCAGATGGGGCCCCTGGGGTCAGAATCCCCCTGCCCGCTTTCCTTATCGTCGCGCCATCTAGCACTTTTGATTTCTTTTTGTTTTTCTTTATTTTTTTACTTTTTGTTTTTCTTTTCTTTGTCCGTTTTTCCCTCTAACGTCCTTCTGGTATCTTTTCTCTCACTGCCCATGGTTCAAAATTGAACCGCGCAGTCGTATCAAGTCCGTTCTCCACCCTTTTTTTTGTCGTTTCCTTTCCTTTCGTTTTCCTTCATCCCCCCCCCCACCGTTTTCCTCTTAACGCGGTTTCCTTGTCCTCTCTCTCCGCTGCTCACGGTTCGAGACCCCACCGCGTGATCTCACTAAGGGAGATTTTCGACTTCGTTTACTTTTGTTTTGTCGTTTCTTTCTTTTTTATTTATTTTCGTTCCGCCCGCGTTTTCTTTCTCTTAACGCGCCTCTCTCTTCTCTGCTACCCCGTGGCCCACGGTTCTGAACCCGAACCCATGGTTCCTTCGAACGGAGAAAAAAACTTTGGTTATTTAGGTCCACCAAGGGTCGTTTCGAGTAGCGAATTTTTGACCACGCGATCTCGAAGATCGTGTGGCGGGAATCGTCACATTGTCTCTGAGGAGTCCTCTGCTCCACAAAAATGAGCTTGTCTGATGTCGGGTGGAGGTGTGTGCGCTCGATCCCTGCATCTAATGGTTGTCAGTCCGTTTCCTAACCCATTGAGCTAGCTCCTACCACAGTATGGGTAGGAGCACTACCTATACTTGAAGTGATAGGTAGGGCCCTGCCAACACTCATGATGCACCCACCCCTTTTTCTACCCCATTTCCTCTCACCTGCCGCCTCTACTTGCGCTGACGCTCTACCTGCTTAGCTTAACTGGTAGTACGGTGGGTGTGCATGACGCAGGTGCGGTATCAGACCCCGTACTAGGTGTAGATAGGGTAGGTTTGTCCCGGTAGCCTTCCGGATAGACTCTAGCTAGAGCCCACCAATTTTTTTCGTCGCGAAGCCCTGACCGCACCGCTCTTTACCTTGTCGTTTATACTCCAATAGGTTTGGAGTACTGCGATCGGAGCCCTCCCCTTAGGCCGTCGCACCTCGTTCCAGTAGCAAGGGACGGTGAGGAAGGGGTAGCCTAGACGCTCTGCCAGCTGCGTTACTTTTAGCGTCCTCCTTTCCATTCGGCGAACCATGAATCGGTTGTGTGACAACCTTTTCTTTAGGACGTCGTGTGACGCTTTGATGGTAGGGGCAAAGGAGAATGGTAACCCCGACGTCCTTGTAGTCGGGGCCTCCTCCATTCGTTGGTTTTCTACCGCGGCGAACCTTTGTAGTGTCAACTGCCTTTCCGACAGCCACGTGGGTGCCCAACCCTAAACTTCAAGTAACAAATTTATAAAAGACGAACGCGGGATCAAATACCCGATAAGGAAAGAAAAGGAAATGTGTACACGGGGTTGGGATACGTATGAAATCTTTTGTCGCGCCATGACAGATTATCTCTAGTTCGTCTTTTTTTCCGCTCACTGGTACTTCGTTAGTTTTGGCTGGAACGGAGTCTGCCGGCGACCCATAAAAACACCGGCAGATACCCTTGTCAGGGTTTCTGCCCCGACAACGGGGACCGTTCCTGCTCGGGTACCAGTGTGACGGACCTATCGGGATGGAGATCCGTGAGGATCAAGACAAAGGGATGAGGGAGATGGAGATGGAGATGGAGCTGCACGGGACAACGCAACTCCAACACAGACTCAACACACACGTACTCCAAACTGTGCAAATAAAGAACGAGATTGAAAACAAATTGCAGTTGGGGTATACCCCCAGCGGACGGACTGGACTGGACTGGACTGGACTGGACTGGACTGGACTGGACTGGACTGGACTGATACCGACAATGGAACCAGGCAGGACTGGACTGGACTGAATGAGCACACGACCTATGGGGTCAGGCCACGACCTAGTCCCACAGGCCGACCCAGATACCCCTGGCTCTAGGCCAGGGCAGCCAGAGGCATAGTGCAATCTGCTCTCATCCAGCACAACTGCTTATCAAACGGTTTTATCCATGGGCCAGCACATCCAGGTATATTTCTGGGCTGGTTACCCGGTTGAAGTACAGTCTACACTTTATCTGCCATAGGACCTTCTTTGTGCATGCATGGATTCGAACTGGCACCCTCAGCCTCAATAGCCGCGTCTTAACCACTACAACCATAACTCGTTGTACAAAAGTGGATCCATGCCGATCTTGATATCCACCCCACCCCTGCATGGTTGTAGTGTCCTTTAACTCACACGCACACACACACAACACTACACAAGGCATCCTCCACACAGGTAGTAGTCGCACACTGCGCTCTCATCCAGCACAACTGCTTTTGCCAGCTGCTTCCAACAGGAGCTCGGCGCCTTCAAAATCTGTTGCTTGACGTCTCACATTTTATCCGTCGAGAGACCAGTTTTCCAGAGAAAAAATTGAGCACACTTTCCTGAAACTTTTCTCCTCCTCCCTTTGTCCCTTGAGATCCTGGTCCTCCACGACACTCCTATTGGCCCAAGACCCACTAGATGGGGCTTAATCGCTTTTGGATTCGTGCTACTGCATGGACACCAAAAAAAAAAAGCCATCTCTTATCTGTAGCCCTTAGATTCACGGGATGCAATACAAGATCTTCTAGATCAATTGTTTCAAGAGAGAGAAAAGGTGAACATGGTCGTGACAGTTGTATCCCATCCAACGGCTTAGCTCAATTGGTTAGGCACACAAGTGGCATTCAGGCGATCGTAGGTTCAATCCCCATGGCCGCCTGTGACACTCTTGGTACCAACCAACTGAGATAGTCAGTTGGATCCTCCCAACCCGTATCAGTAAGGTCTTCAGCCAACACGGGTGTGAGTGTGTGTGTGAGTGGGTTGTGTGTTGTGTGTGGGAGAGTTGGCTTTAGACACTACTGTTACTCGATGGGGGTCAGGGAAGATGAAAAGGGAGGCACAGTTACTGGCAAATGCTCGGTCCTTGTGTTAGCTGGGCCCTCACCAGCATCCCCAACCCTGCACCCGAAGCGCTAGGGCAAAGGGCCAAACATGTCATTACCTCTTTCCACCGAAAGATGTAACCTCCCTTTATGGAAGAGAGGTAGAAAACTATGCTTGCAGGGGTCCCCTGTATACCTATACTCTTAGGATTAGTGGTAGGTAGGTAATGAAAGAAAGATATCGAGAAGTTTGGGAAGCGGTGGTGCACTCAGAGATTATCCCAGATCCACTGTCGGATCACTGGCCGGTGGTAACAGAGTTCAGACTCAGCCAAGGGGTGCGGAGAGAAGCCGGATTCTTAAGGCTCAACACGAAGAACCTGAAGATCCCCGGGGTGCTGGAATGGTGCAAGAAACATTGGAAAGATTGGGAGAAGACAAAAACATGGTTTGACATGGAAGAGGAATGGGTCCAACTTGGCTACATAATAGTTACACGAGCATTGAATGCATTCTCTCGCATACTTGCCAAAGAAAGGAACAGGGACGAATGAGAGTGTCGTCAGATGGTAACAGAAGTGGAGCAGCAGATCGGAAGAGATCCGATCACAAATATCTATTGGGAAAGAAGGTGCGATTTTTTGTTGAGGAAATGAGACGAGTTACAGATTGCAAAACAATAGGTCCGGGCGAACACAGTTCGGGAAAGAGGGATGGCACTGGTGGATCGGATGACGAAAGAGACATTCCAGCGCCTGTGCCCAACCCGCTCACACATCGTGATTCGGGCGCTAGCCCACCCCTTTAATGCATATGCAAACTTGGCAACAGATACCGACTCAATGGCGGAGTATGCAACAGAATACTACAGTGATATCTTGACATCCAGAAGACCAGCAGAATAATCCTTGGAGGAAATGCAGGAAGAAGCAGACCTATGACAGTTTTCAACTAACCGGCTAGAACCCCATCAAAGACTAGCACTGGACAAACCTCTCACAATGGAAGAAATCAAAGAGGCGGTGGCGTGTATGGCCCGGGGTAAGGCTCCAGGAGATGACGGTTTACCCGTCGAATTCTATAAAGCCACTTGGGAACAAATGGGACATATCTTACTGTGTTTGTTCAAACGTATTTTGGAAGGAGGAGCTTTGACCGAGGACATGTGCAGGGGAGTGATTACCCTCTTGTACAAAAAAGGAGACAAATGAAACATTCGGAATTGGAAACCCATCTCCCTCGTAAACGTTTCGTACAAGATCCTTGCCAAAACACTGTCAAGAAGATTGTCCTTGGTCCTTCCAGAGCTGGTCAATGCAGACCAAGGAGCCTTTGTGAAGGGAAGGTCCATTGCTGAGAAGATCCTAGTGGCGATAGGAGCCCCGAAAATCATTAACAAGGAAAAGAGGCAGGTAGTGGTAGCTATGCTTGTAGCGGACCTCTGGTTGGTTGGCCTGTGAGACGAGCCCTGTGTTCTATTCGGGGGCAGTCCAGTCCAGTCCAAGTCAGTACCTCTGTCAGTACCAGCCAGTCCAGTCCAGTCCCGTTAGTCCACTGGGGTATACCCCAACAGTTGTCTATTTTCAGGATCATTCTACACTTGCACATTTTGGAATACGTGCGTTGGAGTCTTGCGTGGGGAGTTACGCTGTGCATTTTGCTCTCCCCTTCTTCCTCCATCTCCATCTCTATCACTAGCGGAGCACCACACCTGGTGGGTCCGCTACATTGGCATCGGAGCAGGCGTTTCTCCCTGCTCCCCTCCCCCACCCACCCCCTCCATCATTTCTCACGTGGCTTGAGCAAAAAAAACTCGCTACTTCCATTTTATCATGACACTGGTGCACAGTTTTCATCATAACTTCTGCATCCTGTGTCCAAAAAATTTGATCTTTGGCTCGTTAAAAATCTCTTGACGAGACAGTTTCAACAAATGATAGATTGACAAATTTTGTGTGCTAGTTTTGGAACTATGATTGTTCAAAGATCGCAATTTTTTTTTCACAGTTCCAAAATCGCGCACGTTCGTTTGTTTTGACGAGCGCTATTTATGCAAGCCGCGGCTTAAGTCGCGCCATATCTCGTTGGAAGCGCCTTCAAAAAATCTTTCCAACAAATCCTTTTTTGCCAAATTTCGCCCAGCGGATAACAAGTTATTGGCAAAAAACGGATTTCCCTTCTCTCTCCTCTTTCCCCCCCGTGACCATCTGCAGTACTACGTGGCAGCTTCCTGGAGACCTTGAAGACCCCCTGATCAGGGGCTGCTCGACAGTAGTGAGGGTTTGCTCACATAGCACACCCTGGATTTGCAGTGCTGCTGGTAGGGGCTGATCAAGATCTCAGCCCCCCCTCCCTCCTCCACTTGGCTTGCTGCAGTGCAGGCAGATCTGGGTGGCTGATCAAGATCTCAGCCCCCTCTCTCCTCCAGCTGGCTTGCTGCAGCGAAGGCCAAGATCCTCCTGGTATTGGTACACCTTGTGCCCTTGGGGACACCAAAGGTCAGGTATCACTTCTCCCCTCTCCCTACTAACCCACCTTCTCTCCCTTTCTCTCTCTTCTCTTTCTCATACCCCTCTCCCCACCCCACCTTTTCTCCCACCACCCATTCTTTTACTCTCTTTTCTTCATTTATTTTCTTTTCTTTTCTCCTTCTTTTCTTTTTGCTTCTTGATCCCTCTCCACCTTTCCCCATCCCTCCTCTCCCCCAACTACCACCACATCATCCCCCTACCTCCCACTTCCATCTTTTTCTCTCTCCCACTCATTTCTCTCTTCTCTACTTCACCTTTTCATCCCCCTTCCCCCCAACTTCAAAAATTTTTCTTTTTTTCTTTTTTCTTTTTTATCTTTTCTTGATTTATATTTCCTCTCTTTTCCAAAAAAATTCGAACTATCTTACCCCCCACCCTCTTTTCTGATTTTCTGATTTATTTTATTTATTTTTCTATTTATTCTGAAAATTCAATTTTCTTGACGGCAACCCTAAATCTGATTAGGTGTTAGTCCTTCTTGCTTTCGGCACACGTTTTGACCCCGTGGGGGTAACGAAGTGCTGCCGAAATTTTCCGATTTTCTCTTACTTAGTCTTTTTCGACACACTTCGACCCCATGGGGGTAATGAAATGCTGCCAAAATTTTTGAAAAATCAGATACTCCATTTTTCTCCCCCTCCTCATCCACTTATTTACTTATTTATGTATTTATGTATTTATTTATTATTTATTTATTTATTTTTTGAAATTTCTTTTTTCATTTGCGGCATCTTGAAACCTAGTGCGCTCACCTTGGTCTCTCCTTTCCCCTTGGCACATCTTGACCTCATTGGGGGTAAGGAAATTCTGCCGAAAATTTCAAAAAAATCCTACCCCTTAAGCGTGGTGGGCCCGTGGGGGGAGGCCGTGTTCTGCTGCGCGCCGGAATCGGGCGGAACTTTCGATTCGGCCCGGCGGATGAAGGCGATCGAGGGCGGGGGTGCGTGCAGAATGGTGTACATACCGAATTGTTCACAGCGCGCCGGCAAACGAGAGAGCGATTCGAGTGAATATTTCGAATCGTCCGCCGTCGGATTGCAAGAAAGTGTCGTTTTGTTTCTTTTCGTTTTTTCGTTTTCCGTAATTTTTCCTTTTCTTTTTTTTTTCGATTTTCTTTTCTATTCTTTTTTTTTTGCGGGCCGCGGAAAAGACAAGCGTTTTTCTTTTCTTTTTTTCGTTTTCCTTTTCTTTTCTTTTCGTTTTGGGGGCCGCGGAAATATTTTCTCATTTTTCTCTTAAAAAAAAAAAAAAAAAAAAATCGGTTTTCTTTTCTGTTCTTTTCTTTTTGCAGGCCGCGGAAAAGACAAGCGTTTTTCTTTTCTTTTTTTCTTCTCGTTTTCTT
>BFEA01000440.1:855614-869554 GCA_003427395.1 Chara braunii
TCTCTCTCTCTCTCTCTCTCTCTCTCTCTCTTTCTCTCTCTCTCTCTCTCTCTCTCTCTCTCTCTCTCTCTCTCTCTCTCTCTCTCTCTCTGTGTCTGTGTGTGTGTGTGTGTCCGTGTGCGTGCCTGACAGATTTTGGAGAAGAGCGTGAAGTGCACCCTGTTCCATCGTCCACAGAAGATACATTCACCTCACAGTCATGGCAGGAACGTTTTAAGCCTTCCAGTTCGGTTGGCTCATCGTAGTATTACAATAATTACGGCAGAAGCATGTTCGTAAAATACCAGAGTATTTGCTCTTCGGGTGCCTGACCTCCTCAATCTTGGCTGTTCAAGCCATGTGTCGTTGCTCGAATCGGCAGGCAAAACCATTGGGCCTGTCTGCTGTCATAGTGTTGCCTGATAACTCTCCAAAATGTTGGTGGCGGAGACGGGGGATTTGGAACATATCTCATAGCATTGACGTTTTACTGAATTGACGTTGGTTAGTGTGCCTCGGCCCTTCTGGCGTTCTTGAGGCTACACACACTTGTCGTCATGGTTTATATGCTTAACCACATGTGCAACGGCTTGAAGCAGCCTCTGGTTCGAGGAAGGCTATATCCCATCAGCACCATCATTGATGAATTGAAAGAGGAATACCTTCCCAGTGCATTCACTCCATTCCTGATAAGTGAGTATATACTCGGGAACTACGAAGGACATTGTCCTGTCTAGCCGAGACCCATGTGGTGCTTTCCTGCTCAGCTGAGGGAGTATGGAGGCCTTATTCCTGCAATGCCAATGGAGCGATTGCCACGTGTCGCTGCTGGACAATAGATCACAACGGATCTTCTGCAGCATAGATATGCGCTTTGCGCTCGATTGCGCGGCCCTGTGAATCGGAGGTGGTCACGCCTTGGTATGTTACCTAGGGCTGTTGTTGCTGGCATGTGAGTTTTGCTCGCATATTCTGCTCCATGCAGATTTCTGTGGTGGTCTTCCAGCTCAAAAAGAAGAACATTATGGTTTTCGGTTGCTTGTGGCCCTGATGCGTAGAGGTCTTTGCTGTGGTGCTGCATGGACCTCTAGTTCGGGTTCTTGTTGGCTTACTGACACGTGGTTGGCCTCTGTTGCAAGTATTTGTGGCCTCCTACCTACTAGCAGGCGAGCAATTTTGCTGTGTATACTCTCTCATTAGTGTTTGAGGCAGGTTTGTCTGAACCGAGCGTGTCTGATTCTATTCTATATAAAGACCTGGTTCTCACGTAAGTGTACATGTGAAAAACGTGTTCTCTACAGAGGCAAGGTAGCACGTAGAGAGGAGCTACTAGTAGGACATTCTGATCCATTGATCTACCTGCCTGCTGGCGCGAAACCGGGAATGTGTCAGTTTCATTCATGCGTACTAGAGAGGTCTGAACGACTCCAGGAGGTCAGACTTGGGTGGGAATCATAGCAAAGCTAGAGCAATATCAACAGCACTTGGCAGAGGGTTGATTGGAAGATCAGATGCCTCATTGGGGGAAGTGACTGCACTCTTTCTTCCTGTGGCACTTTGCCAGAAACACGTTTCACATGGATGTAGTTCTGAGGACACCTTCAACGGATTTTCCTGCTTTCCTTGTTTCAGCAGCGAATGGATTTGTCGGTCTTCCGACGGACGCAGCAGACATGGCGGTATCACTTTTTATCTTTGCAATGGAGGGGGCCGACAACTGTTTTTTTGAACTTTTGCATCTGATGACCATTTTGCCAAGATGGCATGTTGAGCAGTCACGGTGATGATTGTAATTCACTGTGGGATAACGGTGGGCAGCGTGCGGCTTGGATTACCTGTCTGCAGCTGGTTGCACCGGAGTTGCAAATCGAAGGGACTGTTACACGTCATGGAACTTGGTGAGCATCAATCAGTGCTGGAGCCATTACCACTGAGTCTGGGGTTTGTTTGTGTGATTCATAGGATGTGGCTGATGAGTTGTTGCAATAGAATTGTAATTTGGCCCGTGGAACGTGTGTCTATGTGTATTCGTTTCGTGTGGGGGTCTGTGCAGGCAGATGAGACAAGTAGGACCTGTTTTTTTCTTTTCTTTTCTTTTCTTTTCTTTTCTTTTTTCTTTTTGTTGTAGGCTTATGGCACCTTTTTGTTTCTCTGCCTCTTCTACAGTAGGAAGAATATCACGAGTTTCAAAACGCCCTTCCTCGAGCAGGGGCGTGTCATGTGGAAGGGCCGGTGTTTTACAGAGCAGGAAATCCGTCAAATTCATTGACGGGTGTAGTCGTTGCACAATTTCGGCTGTACATGTGTGGAGGGAAGAGGTACTTAGAGAGTACTATGGCAGCCTCTTAGTAGTCAAGGTCGAGGGAAAGTGATGAGCTGCGGCATGCACACATGATTGCCAAGAAAAGCAGAGTGCCAAGAAAAGCGAAGCAAGCTCTGCTAGAGCTTGTAGTCGACCAACGAGTGAAGGAAAATGAGGGGTTAGACCTCTGACACGCATGATGGGGATCGGACTCCCACGTTCGGATTTCTTTCATTGCTGGATGGTAGTGTTTGATCTTTTATCCGGTTGGTATCGCTAAGACGTATGAGCCGGATAAGCCCTGTGAAATGTATGTTAACACGTCCACCACTGGATATAGTGAGTCAGAGGAGCGAATGGGAAGGACCCTTGGTCAAGTAGTGTGCATGCCCACATGCAGAAGCTAAGATGGTGGAGAAGCAACCTGTGTGTAGAGAGAGAGAGAGAGAGAGAGAGAGAGAGAGAGAGAGAGAGTCAAGTGGTAAACAGAGTGGTTATATTTATGAAATTATGGCAGCGGGAGGGAACACCAGAGCAAGTAGACGGTGTTAGTTCCCCAGAACCATGCGGGTAAGGCTGTTGCGGAGGTACTGTTACAAGTTTTTGGCGACTGATGTGAGAGCGCTGATGATTTTTATAGCTTCGGCTGAAGGACTGCGAGCTGGTGGAAAATGGGGATGAGAGAGCTTGTGATGAAGGAAGACTTGATGCACGGAGGGTGGAGACGAAGAAGGCATGAGAAGGTAGTGGTTGGATACTTTCCCTGCGATGAGGCAATGGCCAAGTATGGACACCGTGGCATTTTGCCTCCTGGTGAGCAGGACGAGTGGAAGAGTGGCCCAAGTCATTTGAGGGAGAGATGGGAACGGTGAGCTACGCAGCTGGAGGACTTCGACGGCTTCTTGTGTAGGGAAGGGTCCGCTTTTGTGTTCCTTATTTGTATTCTTTTTCGAGAGTGATTAGTAGCGCACGCAAGGCAGTACATTGATGATCACAGTATTAAGTTACTAACTTACTATTAACCTTAACCTTCATCTGAATTTCATCATTCCTTTGATTACGCAGATGGTCCCTTACTTATTCACAATGGAGGAAATTTGTGCGGAAGAGAGGGAACAGACTTTGGTACTTTACAAAAGAACGTTTATTGCGTCGTAACGTTTGCTGACGAGTTTGTCAGGATAATACTTTGTCGTTCCGGTTCCTGATGGGTACTTCAAATAAATGCGCACCATATCAGTGGAGTGTTCCGTTGTGTGTGGATATTACTTTGTCGTCCAAGGATTGTGAGGTGTCTTGTTCACATACTAATAATGTGTTCGAATTTTGAACTTTGAAAAAAAGGGGTGACTGCGTCCGGGCATCCCTTGAAAACAACACATCCCCACCCGACCCTAAAGCTGGGTTGTATATGTTCAGGATTTTCCTCGGTTTGACACAACATTGGCGAAATCGTGACTGAAACGCACGTTCACAGCGAAACCGTGACAGCGCCCTACTGTAGTTATCCCTTGAAAAACATTCCAGCCATTCTCAGAATTACTGTAATTAATTGTACCTGAGGTAGAAAGTGGACCTTCATCATCAGGAGCAGCACAGTGTCGAGAAGATTATGACCGAAAAAAAAAAAAAAAAAAAAAGGAAGAAAGGATTTCTTGGTATCGGACCAAGTCCCAGCTGTATGGTACTATGCCTTTGCGAGGAAAACATTAACTAGATCATAAAAGCAGCCAGGTCAGGTCTATGCTAGCGGAACACAAACATAGCAGCAGTGGGCTTGACGTTCAAACCCTCAGAGCAATGCCAATGTTTTGAGTTTTTCGGAACTTTTCTTTTTGCCCATGGGTTGAATTGCATGTGCCACCGTTTTTTTTTTTTTTTTTTTTGTTGAGAAAAGCATGTGCATGTGACCTTGTAATTCCATGTTTTTGTGCTGGAGATTCTGTCACCGTTGTATTTAATTGTTTTCCCTCCTGGGCTCAGGGAAAAAGACGGAGCTATCCTGCTTGGCTACAGTCTTCACCCGAATAGAGCCCCCGGTCATCATTGGTACATCTAGACTGGAAGTTGGCCGAAATACAGCTGTAATGACCAGGCGTTCGTTTTTTTGTTCTTTTTTTTTTTTTTTCTTTCTTTCAAACACAGGCTGTAGTCTATTGGTGGGGAGCTGCACCTGCTGGAAAACGGGTCCAGCGTCCCTCGCTCACAATATGGTACGAACAGAAAGTCAAGTAACAGCCCACTCCCCTGCCGCTCTAGATCTAGATGTTTGCAGGGGGGGGGGGACGGGGCAGAGAGCCATGCAGTGGGCTGCTGCCGCACCTCTCCTCTCCCAGGGTAAGACTACCGGTAGTGGCCCGGAAACTGACCCATGTACCCACCATCTGCAGTCACACGTTAATTATAGGCTTACCGCAGTGAGGAAGGGCCTTGGCTCCCCCTGCTCTGTTCCAGTCTCCGGGCGTGTCTCAACTCCCTTACCACTCCGGCTTTCGACGCTTAGATCGTCCCATGCACCCATCAACACCCATCTTGAAGCACCCCATATACCCCACATGTCTCCCACCCTCTCCTCTTCATCGACCAAATCTCATCCGCTCATGCACACCCGCTCCTCCTCCCCAATAACTCCCCTCCCCTTCGCAGATCCCGAATGCGGTCTACTACACACCTACCCCCCGCCCTTCGCACCCCCTAATAACATCTACCTACAAGGCCCGGCCCGACAGCCGCTACAGTACACTATCTACTCTCCACGGCCTCTTTAAGATCCTACTCAGTCCAACTCCGGGGCAAACTGCTGGAGCAGGGCCCGCGGGCCCGAACGTGAACTTGCCCATGGGTGTATACAGTTGCCATCTTCTCCACAACTGGGGTGCCGCATTCCCGGCCTTCCTATTCTGTTGTAGCAGGTCCACCAGCATGGCCATTTTCAAAGTTTCCTTAGGCCCACCGTTGTGACCTGCGTACCTTGCCTGGTACATTCATTACTCATGGTCCCCATAGCCCAGAGCACCACTTTCCCCGGATTACCTCGGCCGCACACAACTGCCTGTCCTGTCTCTGCACCCACCACCATCAACGCCCCTAATAAGATTGAGGCGTCGTCGTCATCCGTCACCATCCACGAGAGGGCTCTCTCGCAGTCAACTCCCACCATCTCCAGAATTCTGCCACCACTGGGTAGTGCACAAAGAGATGGGGGATAGTTTGAGAAGGGGGGCTGGATTGCAGGTGTTAGATGGGATGGAAAGCTGGCCCAGGGGTGCAACCAGGAGGAGTTCAGGACTGAATGGGCAATGCACAGCCACGGAGCGGACTGGTACAGTTGAATGAATAAATGGAAAGCTGGTGGGGTAAAGAAGTTGGTTGTGACAGAAAGGGGATGGGAGGAACTAGGGTGTAGCAGCAGGTATCTGGCACCAGGTTCATGGTGAAGAGCTTTCCCCCCCCCCCTCCCCTCCCCCAACCACCACCAACATCCTGCACAGTCAATCCCCTGGACTCCAGGGTAATCAATGCTGGCAGGTATATTCCGCATCTCCTGTTTATGATATGGCTCGAATTCTGTCCATGCTTAAGGGACGCTGGACCCGGTTTCCATCAGGTGTCGCTACCCACCAATAGATGGAGTCCCCCCAGGTGTTAGTGGTGGCTGCTCTAATCAGCACCACTACCACTGACGGAAAAAAAAAAAAAAAAAAAAAAAAAAAAAAAAAAAAACCTTGCCCACAGCCCGGGGCCGCACGTAGCTACTCCTTATACCGCCTCCCTCCCTGCGAGCCACTGCGCTGTGGGGACTAACTGCCAAACACGGTACAACTGCCACAGCAGGCCAGCCTGTTTCTGATCCGGCAGAGCCTTTAGGATCGCGCACTGCTCCTTCCATTCAAGTTTTGGTGTGTCCTTATCGGGACGAACTGCGAGGGGATGCTGTTCCTTTTACAAGGTAACAACTGTAATCAAAATACAAACTCCTCCCATGTGACAAAATCATATTCGTTGGTGCAGAAGGTTTGAACAAAAGGAAACTGAAAAAGAGAGAAAAACAAAGAGCACAGCAAAAAGACTCTCTCGCCGATTTTGTCAAAATCAATGTGGCAGAGGCTCGCCAGCACTTCCATTGTCTGCGCCTCTGCCGTACTCTATCGGCTAGTGCTCTAGGTCCGATGACTCCAAGCAGGAAGTTGTCTGCATAGCGAACATAGTGAATCCTTCTAAAATGACTCTGGTGAGCTGACGAACGCGAGGGCCAAAGGCACAGAAGCCCGAAGGTTCAAAGGCTTTGGTACAATGGACCGCCAAATATTGACGAGTCTTCTGCATAAGAAGATTCAAGAGGATAGATTCTTGACTCTAGTGCGAAGGCACCTGTATAAGATAAATCGGCCTCTTATACGGCCGGTTGCTTTATCGAAAGACGACCACATTGGTCAGCCCTTCGGGCCTCGTGTCCCATGTGGTACTTCATGAGCTTGAGAAATTTGTCATGCGACTGAAAGAGCATTGCCAATAGAGGGTCGTCGATAGAGAGGGTATGCCCCGCACCACCTATTTCTTATCTCTTCAGCATTGTCTATCCTGGGGAGGATCGCCCTGTAGATCTTCTTCGTAGTAAGTTGCTGCAGCGGAATACCCTTATTACCATGGTTCGGGGGGGGGGGGGGGGCCCATTCATGGGGTTCCAAAACTAGCTGTCGCGAGGCAAAGGGTAAAACCACCTCCTCACTCCCACTCCCACTGTTTTCTCTTATACACATCTAGATGTGTATAAGAGACAGTTCATGGGGTTCCAAAACTAGCTGTCGCGAGGCAAAGGGTAAAACCACCTCCTCACTCCCACTCCCACTGTTTCCTTTGCAAACCAACACCAACTCCACACTGGGCATATCTAACGCCAGCTCATGGTGCAATCCATCTTCCCCAGTCCCCATCAGGGGCAGTCCCAAGCCCTCATACCCCATTTCCACCACCCATTCTGCAGTGTCCGCGTAGTCCACTCTGCACCCTTTCCAGTCTGTACACAATACGGGGGCAGCACTCCCCCTTCTTCTCACCCAGTTCCCTGCCTAGAAGCCCTGCCCCTTAAGAATACCTACCCACGGTGGCGGGTTCGCCCTCCGCAGCTCCCTGAGTCTCTCCTGTCTGGAACTGCCTAGGCATGCAGCTCACCAGATCCTCATCTGGTCTCCAATCCTTTCTGTCAGTGTCCCATAGATGCCCGACCTTATATGTTCCTTGCTCGGCACGCTGTCCGCCAAAAGCTTCCACCCTCGTCTGCCACGGGTATGGGTCCTTTGCCTCTATTTGGGTGAATAGTACCGTAGTTTGAGATCATGTTCAACGGTGGTCCCCAACTCCAACCCTCTACCCTCTATGCCGGAACTGAGGTTGCCTCTCGGTTGCCTCTCAGTTGCCTCTCGGTTGCCTCTCGATGCTCTCATCCACGGTGACAGCAATGCACAACGTTTGCCAGCAAGGTGGAGAAGCTGGTGAACTGCCTATATATATTTCGTCACACGGATGCCATCCAGAACACGACAGCGGCATACTCACCGACAAGGCTAGCGCAGTTGGTACACCCACGAACTGTTGAAATAGAACCCGAGTTCAAATCCTGATGCAATCGGATGAACAAAATAAAAGAGTTTTTTGACAATGCCTTACTCGAATAGGGTTGTGAGTGGATCGCTCCGGAAAAAGGAGCTATTCCGGAGTCAGGGAGAGAGAAGAAGAAAGAAGATGATGGAAATCACAGCTGGAACTCTTCTCAGTGCCGACTCTACAAATGCCTCACATCAACAATGGAGGCGAAGTCAGGAAAGTTGAAGGAATTGTATTACTCCCAACTTCTTCTGCGGGGCAACGGATCAATAGCCAACGTCTCATGATGTATACTGCCGTATATCAAAAGGCTAAAACAGCGCACTTTGTAAAACAAATGAGAAAAAAAGAATCCCACAACGTAGACGGTACTGAAACCAGTCTTTCTCTGGACATTTTTCGTGGTTTCTCTTTTGTTTCTTGTTTTGGCTACCCATTTACTGTGGCTGTCAGGTACGAGGCTCACCACGTTGATGCTTGTTGTTGAGAGAGAGAGAGAGAGAGTCGCCTGCATCCCCGTGTGCCATAATGGTCGACTTGCACGCTGTGGAAAGGGAAAGCGAAGAAAGATGGAAGGAAGAAGATGGAGGAAAGCAAGGAGAAACGAGGGAGGTAAAGGGAAGGAAGACCACGGGAGGGTGGCAAAGCAAAGGAATACGGAGGGAGGGTGGAATGAAGAGGACTCAGGGGTTCGCGTCCTTGATGACAGGGAGGACATGAACCTAACTGAGGATTCTCAGCACAGTAGTTACCTGGATAAGCACGCCCACCGAGCAAGCACTCCCGACAAATGGTGTGTCCTGTACCGGCAGAGGGGAAGGAGCCTAAAAGGACCGAAAATCCTTGTGTCAGTGGTGCCAATCCACTTCCTCCCTCCCTCCATTCATCTGTCCCTACATCTGTTCCTCCCTCCCTCCATTCATCTGTCCCTACATCCGTTCCTCCCTCCTTCCCTCCCTCCCTCTGTCCGTCTGTGTGTCCCTCCCTCTCCCGTCCATTCCCTAGGGAAGGAGGGACATCCTCTCATACCTCCCTCCCTTGCTCCGTGGATGGGTGAGCGGGTGGGTGGATGCAACTCGTAGATATGTATGACTTCACACTCGAGCATGTGAAAGGACAGTGCAATGTGGTGACGGATTCCTGATCAAGGAGAGCAGACTTCCCATGTGTGCCCACTGGTTACTGAGTTCAGGTTAGGAGGTTATGAACGTCAGCAGGCGGTGCGGTGGATTCTTACCAAGCAGAACATTTTAAAGGAAATCATCACACGACTCAAGACATAAGATGGAAAGGTGTGTGAGGAGTTCAGCCTGAGAATGGTGGGAGGACTGTTGTTCGAGAGTTAGGATGGGGTAAGAAAGACGGTGTGTGCCTAATAATGTAACTCTAAGGGGGCTGTTATCGGGGGAAGGCCATGATGTGAACAGTCGGTTCGGGTTTGCGAAGACTTAAAACCACCAGTACCTCCGAGCCTGTTTTTACCCTTAAACCACCAGTACCTCCCAGCTTGTTTTTGCCAACCCTGATTTTCATTGCGCGCCGAGTTTTGCCGAGCCTGGGTTCCGTTTTGTTTCTATTCTGGTACGCTCCTGGGAAAAAAAAAAAAAAAAAAGCACTGCCAGCCATTCAAAAAATGACCGGCTCGCAGCCAAGAAAAAAATAAAAGAAGAAAAAACAAACACCCCTTTCGATGTGATACCTGGTAGATACCTAGCCTAAAGTCGTTGTGTGAGTATGCCCTCAGTGAGGACGTTACCGCAAGGGTGTCAGGTCCACGAAAGAAGGAAGAGGATTTTTTTTGAAACTGAACTTAGGGCGGGAAAGCGGGTTCATACATTCTGCAACGTAATAGTGTGGGCATGCCATCCTCCACAAAGTGTCAGCAGCCCGCCCGTGGACTGCGCCATGTGCCTCCTTGGCAGGGCACCAGAACCAAAAAAAAGAAAGAAAACAGAAAACACGAACAATGGAAACCTGAAACCGGCCACTATCGCGGTTATATACAAACGTGTGAGTTTTGGTGTGAGCACAACTTGGTGCACAGCCTTCCCTGGCATGATCTTTTGTTTTTCTTTTTGTTTTTCAAAGGGGCCGAGAAGGCCCAACTGCTGAGCTTCGTCCCACCCCTGAAAAGTTCGGGAAAAATGGAAAAACTTTAAAACTGCCAGTTTTGAAGTTTTCCCATTTTCCCAAGAGTGACAGAGGTAGTGGTGAGCCTAGCTCACGCTGGACCCGGTTTCCAGCAGGTGCCGCTCCCCACCAATAGATGGAGCCTCCCCGGCGGTGCTAGCGGTGTCTGCTCTTACCAGCACCCCTAGCTCCCGCTTGGTTGGTAAAAAAAAAAAAAAGTGGTGAGCCTAGCTCAGTGGGTACACCCATGCATGAACTGTTGAAATACAGACCTGTGTTTGAATCCAGATGATGGAACTTGACAAGTGAAACCAACTACTAATGAATTGCTTGGGGCCGGTCAGCTCAATGATAATATCTCAAGGCCGTCGCCCTTTTTTTTTTCAAAAAGGAAAAAAAAAAAAAGAAGTGGTCGTGTAGTGCAAATCCATTACACCATTTAAGGTCACTTATACGAACTCCTTTTTCTTGACTAAAACTTTTGGGTACCTTTTCCTCCCGGATTTTCGTACTCAGGCCTGGACCCCACAGGAATGCGGCAAGGAAAACTTTTGCCACGGAATTGTTTCCGGGACCCCGCATGCCCCGGAAAAGGTCGTGGAAAGGTTTGGTTTACTCCGCGGAATCATTCCGGGGGGCACCACAGGCCGCGGAATGTGGCGTGGAAAAGCTTCCGAAACCGTTTCCACATGGTTTGCGGCATGGAAAAGTGCCGGGGGAGGGCCGCAATTTTGTGCCGACTCTCGAACGTTGGGGGGCAGTGCATCGCGAAGGTTTCCAAGGTCTCCAGCTCAGGCGGGAGTAGAAGACGTCCGCGCGGACGTTTCTTTGGGTCCTGGAACACTACGGCGTACAAGGCCCGCCTTCGGTGGTCCCGCACAGATGGGTGAACAACCAGCGGGCAATGGCCCGCCCTTTCGAATTTGAATTCGAAAGGTTTTGCATGACCATTGCCGTCGTCATGCAGCCGACGTTGATGAAGTGATCTCACCCCCGACGAGCTCTCCGTGCGCGTGCGCGTTTGGTGCCCTTTGCCTCCAGTCATGCACGCCTTCTGCAAGCTCCATCGCCGCGCAGTGTCGTGGTCGTCAGCTTGCCGTCGTCTTCATGCAGCGGCACGATGGCACCGGCCTACACTGTCGTCCATGTGTCGCACCACTCCGTCAACCGCCGCCCAAAGTCGCCCTCCATTGGACGTTGGTGGTTCCTAGGCTCCAGGGGCGGTCACTCGGACAGACCACCACTATCCATTTCGGGACGGCAACCCGGGCACATTTCCTATTACGAAAGTTCAATCCGCATTTTGCCACAAAACGGCCTCCGCTGTGGGGTCCCCGCAGAAGGCTTTCCAAACTTGTCAAGACTCTTCCGACGGCCATTCTGTGGAAACGTCTTTTCCAAAGGAATTCCTGTGGGGTCCAGTCCTCCGTTGTTGAAAGTTTAAACTTGTTTTATGACTTGTGGATTTACAGGAGTTGGCCCAAGGTAGCAATTTTCAAAAACTAGCCAACTGGTCATGGAATGGGTTCGTGTAACTTTCAACTTTTCATGGGACTCCATTCGGTGGTATTTCATGGGAATCTTTTATTTTATTTATTGCTGTAGGTTCGTTATGGGGATCAACAGCAGTCTTTTTTTTTCCCCCTCTGTGGGCACCTAATGTATACGAGGGTTCAACTACTTCTGTCACAGCTTTCTTTTTTCTATAATCTTTTCACATTTGCTGAAAGAAGTCGTAAAAAACAACTGGCTGAAGCCAGTGTATGCCTCACGTACAGGCCCTGAAGGCCCTCCGTACATGGCCATCCGGGGGGCGTTTGGGTGGGTTGAGTGGCCGAGGGGGGTGCAGGTGTCGGGGGGTACCCCTCCCCATCACACACACAAAAAAAAAAAACATTAAAAAAAAATGGTTCGGGCCCTTTGGGGTATAAGTACTATTAACAAAAAAAGAACGATTAATTGATTCACTGAATGATTGATTGATTGATAGGTTACTTGATTGTTTGATTGATTGATTGGTTGCAGGGGGGTTGCCTCCCCCCTGCTTGCACACACACACACACACACACACACACACACACACACACACACACACACACACACACAAATGCACTGCAAAACTGCATTCGTTTTCCCCCCCCCTTAGATTGATTGTTACGGGGGTTCCCCTCCCCCCCCTCCACACACACACGTGCTGCAAAACTGCATTCGTTTTTTTTTTTTTAATCCGATTGATTGATTGATTGTTGCAGGGGGGTCGCCTCCCCCCCATGTGCACACACACACACACACATGCACGCATGCACGAACACACGCACTCTCTCTCTCTCTCTCTCTCTCTCTCTCTCTCTCTCTCTCTCTCTCTCTCTCTCTCTCTCTCTCTCTCTCTCTCTCTCTCTNTCTCTCTCTCTCTCTCTCTCTCTCTCTCTCTCTCTCTCTCTCTCTCTCTCTCTCTCTCTCTCTCTGACACACACGCTCTTCTTTTTTTTTTTTCCCCAATCAATCAATCAATCAGAATCAATCAATCAATCAATAATCTTTTTCTTTCGATTTTTTTTTCACCAAAAATTTTAAATAAAAAATAAAAATACTAGGGGGATCCCTGCCACCCCCACTACCGCCCCAAGGCGCCAGACCGCCCCCTCTCCCCCCCTAGCATCCCTTGGCAGCTTCGTCCAGGGGGCGGCTATACGGCCGTACGGGCGTCCGAATGGTCGTCTGTACGGCCGACCCGTACGATGTACGGGGCACTTCAAGGGCTGAAGCCACAGATTCCAGCCTAAACCGCCAGTAGCTTTCTCAGCTACCAGAGCCAAGCCTAAAATAGACCTGCGCCGCTTTTTGGCTGGCACCACCAGCCTTTTCCCGCCGGTAGTGCTGAACCCGCCCGCCTACCGTGTTAACCGGGGGGCATTTGTTTTTCAAGAGGGGAAAGGTACTGGTGGTTTAAAATCCCTTTTCGTTCTTTCTTTCTTTCTTTCCTTCTTTCTTTCTTTTGTTTCTTTTTTTCTCCCCTTTCTTTCTCGTCCACGAATCTGATATGAACTGATCAGAACAATACAAGACTTGATCTTAGCCGAAAGGACGAGAAAAGTATTAAACCACCAGTAAGGTCGTGCCCGTTAACAAGCCACAATTTTAGGAAACTAAGGGCCACTCCACGCGCACACGTGGCTGTCCGCTCAAAAAAGAAAAAACGTATGAAAAGGGGCACTACGTCTGTCCCATCCAACCAACATGCAGGCCTCATTTTCCCTGGGCCCAGTGGAAGCATCTTCCCGGGGGCGGCTTAAGTATTTATTAGAAACCGGAGGGCCAGTAGATTAGGTCCTGATGCTGCTATGATTTACTTCACGGGGGAGGACCCTGGTTGGGATCCACATAGGCCATTTATTCTTTGTTTGTTGCACCTTTCTTTTATTTTAATTTTACGTCTTAGATTATCGAACAGCAGTGTAAATATGATATTTTGAAATCAAGTGTATTATCCTGTTCTGATCGGTTCAAACACGGAGGGGCAACGCAGTGCGGGGCGCTGTTCAGAAAAAAAAGATATTGGCACCCTCCTAAGTGGTGGGGGTATTATGCTGACACCTGCAGGCTGGGGGGCGCTCAGTACAGTTGGTATTGGAGTGGCTCTATGAACGGGGTCTTTTGTCGCTGTGGGTTTGTTTTGAGCCGCGCCGTCGATTGCAAAAGGTGTTGTTCCAGCAGGTGTTGGGCAGATGCAACCAGGCAGTGTAATTTTGCATGATCTAGTGGAAGATTCATTCGATTTTGCTCATCGTATCAATGGAAGTAGCATGAGGCCAGCCGCGAGGTTGGAGACTGGCCACGGGGTTGGAGACTTACCTGTTGGCCCGTGCATTGCTCATCCTATCGATGGAAAACTCTCTCTCTCTCTCTCTCTCTCTCTCTCTCTCTC
>BFEA01000440.1:884473-906378 GCA_003427395.1 Chara braunii
TCTCTATTGATGCTGTCTCTTATACACATCTAGATGTGTATAAGAGACAGCCCCCATACAGGGGGCCAGGGTCCTGGGTGCCGACCCCCGGAACCCCGGAACCCCGACGGGGTCCCGGGGCTGGGGGTCGACAACCCTGATGCGCGCCCAAGCTTGATATTGCTGTTAGAGTGCGCGCCCAAGCTTAAGAGTGCGCGCCCATGCGCGCCCTGCTTGATATTGCTCTTAGAGTGCGCGCCCATGCGAGTGCGCGCCCATGTGCACTTGCGCTGGATATGTGTGTGCCCAGGCTGGATATTATCGTTTGAGTGCGAGCCCACGAACACCCGAGCAATGGGATTGCTGGGACGATTTGCCGTCACGATCCCGCCGATTTATTTCCTTGCTGATCAGCAACACCTCATTCACGTGATATCTTTCCTCTCACGGGGAACATTGGCAGTTCAGTCCCTGCACAGTTGACCTGGCTCAATCTAGCCCCGGTACATTTAGCAGTTGTGACTGGTCCCTGTGCATGAGATGTTCTATTGATGAGTTGCTGTTCCGCTGGACCCCTTCAGGCGGGCCCGCTTTTCGAGATTGTTGTTGTTCAGCCGGACCCTTTCAGGCGGGTCTTTTCGAGATTGTTGCTGTTCAGCCAGGCCCGTTCAGGCGGGCCCACTTTTCGAGATGGTTGCAGTTTTTCAGCCAGGCCCCTTCAGGCGGGACTTTTTTTTCTGAGATAGCTGCTGTTCAGCCAGACCCACTCAGGCGGGCTTTACATTGAGTTGCTGTTTCAGCCGGGCCCATTCAGGCGGGCCCTACATCGAGTTGCAGATCAGTCATGCCATTCAGACAGGCTTCCACATTGAGTTATTATCCGGTCAGCTCTTGGAGGGAGTATTTGCATCAGAGAGCGTGCATTCCATCCAAACTGGCCCGACATCGTGAGACTACCCCTAAGTGGGGTAGATTGATTGAGAGGTTCTGCTTCAGACATGCGGGACATCAGAGTTTCACTATCAAGGCTAATGAGTCATCGACTTCGAGACACACGCTCGAGATCACCTACTCGGTGAAGGGGGCAGAGACGGGAGTGAAGGGCACCACATACGACAGGATTGTGGATTACACATTTCGCAGGGAGAGCTATTGGAGGGACAACTGGCTGCACGTGGTGTTTCCCCAAGTACCTTCGGCTCCTGGGGGGTGTGCTCTTCGATTGTGACGGATGCAACTCCAAGCTCCTTAGTGAGTCTCGCAGAAAGGACAAGAGGCGGAAGGACGACCGTATTAGGAGAGAGATAGCCAGATCCGGGGTCCGAATCACTACATGCGTCCAGAGATCAGGGACGGATGAGTCGGACTTGGAGCCCTGCTCTGTGAGTGACATTGATCTTGGCGATTATTTCGACTGGGACACTCACAGAGATTGAGTTTGTGGACAGTGACGGGAGCGCTGGAGACTAGCGAGCGGGGATGTCGGAGGGTGACATTGAGGAGGATCGCACATCTTCTTGCACGGTATCTTCTTGAGGGTGATTGACTCTTATATGTCAGACGACCCTAGAGTTGAGACAGTTATCGGTCCCCCAAGAGGGGAAGGTCCGGTCCCATACCTCGGAGATGGTTATAGTCATTTGGTCGGGACGGACTTTGCCATGCAGGCTTATCGAAAGCCTCTTTACGGAGATCGCTTTCTCGAGATTTCCTACATCTACTCTGGCGGAAGAGGACTTATAGAGATATTGATTGGAGCTTCAGGCGACATCATTCTTGCGGAGGAGCTTTACCTCAGGAGCGTCGCAGACGAGGAGAGGGCGAGATGCATGGCCTATATTTGCAAGATTGATCCAGCACCACCTCTCGAGATCAGCTATGTGGTTCCAAAGTCTATAGCCACACGAGTTCTCAGTGACGAGGAGTCCCAGACGACAACATTCACTCACGAGGGGGTACCGCTTATTATCATTGATTGAGGTTCTCTCTTTTCAGTCTCTATTGATGTATTACAACATTATTATTTATAAGTGACTGCAGCCCTCCAATGGCTGCTCCCTGCATACTCTGTGTACTACTCTTCAGTCTCGTTTCTCTGGTCATGCTCTTGCAGAGTCTGGTTTCTGGTCTTCTCATGTTGTCAGTGTCAAGTGYTYTMTGATGTATGATGCATGTTTGTTATTTTCCTCCTTATTTTAAAACAGGTTACACTCAAGGCAGCTCGAAGGACTCCTGAATGATAGGGACTCCAGTGACCTTGGGTCTATCCTTTATACGGGGTCAGGTGCAGGCGATAAACCCGAACGCCTCACTCTAAGCCGTGTCGCCGCTGGCAGGAGGGATAACCCTAACTACTCGGCTGTATGACAAAGTGTGACTGCCTCTGAACACACCTCTATTTTTTTATATAACTATCAAAAATCCTGCATGACAGCCTGCCAGTCCATCAACCCGCTGAGCTCGGTCCGGGAAAGGATATCTAGCCCGACCCTTGGAGCGGTGGGGGCGCGACAAAAAATGGCGCCGTTGCCGGGGACTCAAAAATCTTGAGTTTCTGGGAGCGGACCTTGGTCACAATATTATGTGACTAGACAGCAATCTAGTATACTTTGTACAAACTCTGGCTCAGGTCAGAAAGACTTTCGGCTAGAGGAGCCCCGAGAGGAGGGGCCTCTTGCAGAAGTCTATCTGAAGTGATTCAGACCTACAGGCAGGGGTTTGGAATTTATTTTCTGGACCCTTCGCTTGAGAAGTCCATAACTCGGAAACCAGATGATGACTGAAGAGTATAATGTCCTAGAAGCCCTAACTCGTGTCACCTGCGGTGTTGTCTTCCCTTATATGTTTGTCAAATGCATTACTTGTGTGAAAAATACAACGACTGTGCATGTACTTGTCTCTAGATTCGTTGACACTGATGATTATGATATTCGACCTTACATCCTAGAAGGGGTTGATAAAGACCCTAGTTTCTTTACCAATTGGGATGTCATAGTGGAGTGTGTCGAAGTCGAGAGGGATCAGTTGAGACAACAAAGGATAGAAGCGAGTTGGAGCTTACTGCCTATGATTTATGAGAGGATTCCTACCCCGCCAGTACCTAAAGGATTATGTGATGGTAGGAACTGGCAGCCAATCATCAATGCAGCGCTGAGAAGGCAAACCTGGTAAGTAGTCAATGTCAGTAGTAACGAAAGCGATAGAGACACTGACTAGGATCACGGGTGGGGGTGTCTTCCCGGACGTCATTGAGAGATGCGTGACTTGTGATCATGACTTAGTGATCTTGTACGTCCTTGTGGCTCGGTTTCTTGATACGGATGACTATGATGTGAGGCCATACGTATCTGCTGAGACAAGGAGAGGGATCAATTACGAGGCATGTTGGATAGCTGCTGCTGAATATGTTCTGGATGAAAGGCTGTTGCTGAGACAACAAGGGAAGAAAGTGACCTGGAGTGTCCTGCCCAGAGAGTTTGAGAGATTCCCAAGTCCGCATGTGCCCGCTATCTTCTGCGACGGAAAGGACTGGGGACCCATCCTCAACGCCGTACTTAGAGACCGGGTGTGGTGAGCCATGCCAAGAGATGTCTACATTCCTGATGACGGAGAGAGCTTCTGCTTCGAGGTCTATCTAGATGAGCAACGAGCGACTGTCATCGGGGTCGTGAGAGGATGCGACACTAGGCTAGGGAGGCGTGATGAGATTGGCATGGTAGAGTAATACCTTGAGCTTATGCGGGCGGCTGCTTTTAGAGCAATTACGGATCAGACTAGGATTAGGCATCTGCTGGATTGCAAGAGTTCTGACGGCAGGAGAGTGATGCTGCATGCGAGAGATGAGACTATCCTATCTAGGCAGCGTCCTGCGGACAGTCTGGCTAGAGGTGCTAGAAGCAGTCCAAGGCAATGATATTGGAGTGTGAAAACTCAACGTCAATTGCGACTGTAACCATTAGTAGAGGATGGTTAGATAAAGTAACTGAGACTGACAGTCCGTTCGAGATATTGAGACACGACGTTTGTAGAAAAGGGCGTTTAGTATTCTATGTTTCAGTGGTCAGATTTCTCAAGACCAACGAGCTTGACGTGAGGGTTTATGCTCAGGAAGGAATAAGAGAAGAAGAGATTTAGAATGTCTGAAGAGAGTGTACATTCACCTTTCAAGGGTAAGGGAGCTACTTCGAAGCTTGGATGAGAAAGTTACTTGGGGGAAACGAGTCAGGCAATTCGAAAGACTCCCTAGTTTTTTAACTACGAATAGTTTCGCTGACAGGAGAGACTGGGCGCATCTTCTAGAAGGTATTGTCCTGGTTGGTAAGGCAAGAGAGAATGACTTAGTCATGCGACGGAAGATTCTGTTTTCCGATACCTTCGTTCGGCGATCCAAAGTACAAGACGAACCTTCTCCTGAATTTTCCCTCACCTGACAATGGAAAGGAGCCTGTTATGGCTGAGACGAATGCTGGTTTCCTAGGAAGCATGCATATTTGGGAAGAGGCTGAAAGAAGGGTGTTAGCAGATATTAATTCTTCGGTCATTTCGCACTTACTCAGGGATTTGAAACCCTTCACAGTAGGAGAGGCGTTCCCTTATAAGATTAAGAGATACACTATCTTAGCCATACCTGAGGCAGAAGAAAAAATGTATGTGTTAGTAACTCACTTCCTAGAGACCAATGAATATGACGTGCGTATATATACTCCAGTGACTAGGAAGATTTGTCGGCGGTATACTGGGTGTCACGAGTGGGCACTTAGTCACATCTGTAAATACAGAGACGAACTCAAGAAGGAAGGTAAGGAAGTTACCTGGAGTGTGGAGCCTACTGAGTATGAAGGTTTCCCAAGTCCTCCTATTCCAAATAGTTTTGTTAATGGTGAGAACTAGGAGTCAATCCTTAATACTATCTTGAGAGATAAAAAGTGAAGCAGTGCCTCTATTGAGGATTCTAGTTAAAAGACTTAGTAGGCACTGGAAAATATTAGACGTATCGAAGAGACAGAGAAGAATCATGGGGGTCGCTAAGGACTAGGCAATGTCTTGTCACTGTCCGACAGTCACGGCAACACTAAACGCCCTAGTTCCTTTTACCAGTGGAGGAGCTTTTCCGTACAAGATAGAACGTTGCATATCCGTGGAGGAGAAACACGCACCTGGGAAGGTGTTTATCCTTGTAGTGAAGTTCCTTGACACTGGTGAGTACGATATTCGACCCTATGTTCCCTCATTAAGAGAGAGAGGGACAGATCGCGAATCTTTTCAGAGTTGGATTAGTGACATAGTTAATCAAGAAAAGAGAGAGTTAGAAAGAAAAGGAACAAGAGTAGTGAGTAACCTAGCTCCGATTGTGTTTGACAGGTTCCCCGAATCAGTTTTGTCGGAAAGTTTTACCAACGGCAGAAACTGGGAACCAATTCTAAACGCAATCATAAGAGAGAAAAGGTTCAGGAAGATATATGAGTTTAACCAGTAAATCAGACAAGATGATCAGGGGACCGGACGCAAGGCAGAGCTTGCTAGTTCCTCCACAGGTGACGGAGAAGTGACCACTACCACTGTCCTACAAGAAATGTTGAAAAGGATAGAGGCCATGAAGACCGGGATGGACACTATGAATGTTCGTCTAGACCTTCCAAAGGTTGAGGTACCTCCAGAGAACGTACCCTACTTTGATGGAACCAAAGTTAGGGAGTTCCTGGAAGACTATGATGTCTTCGGTATGAGCTACGGTTGGTCGGACAAACAGAAGTTGAAAGCTCTGCTAGCCTATGTTGAGCCTAAGATGAGGGTGTCGGTGACAAAAACGACACAAAGACTCACAACATGGGTCGAGGTTGGACAAAAGATGCTGGAAGAATATGCAAAGTATGACGTCCCAACGAACATGCAAAATTTGTTGGAAGTGCGACGTTCAAACTATGCAACCCTTGATCAATTCCTAGAGGATTTTGAACGGGTTGCGCGGAGAGTACCCTTCCTAGATGAGGCTCAAAAGTGTTATGTCCTGCTAACTAATTTTGCAAAGGATGAAAGAAAGAGTGTGGTAAGCCGTGCTGCTCGTTATTCTCTGAAGTGGGATGAAGTGGTTGAGATGGTCCGTGAACTACCTTCGGTGTCAAACCGGAAGTGGTCTCTGGAACAGATGAAAGCAATCACTAGTGAAAGAGAAGAAAATGTTGAGGCAGCTAAGGGAGAAAACTTGAAGGCCGAAGGAATCCTTGGTCTTCTCGTTAAGCTTGGCAGCTTCGAAAAGTTAACCCTTCCTGCCCCTGCAACTCAAGCACTTGATGGAGCCGAAGAAGGTAAGGTCGAAAGAAAGAATGAGAAGCAAAAGGAAGAGAGTGAGAGTGAGAACGAGAGTAGTGATGATGATATCGCTAGGCGAAGGAGAAAAGAGAGACAAAAGAAAAAGCGTGACCGGGATTGGAAGAAAGATAATAAGAGCCGAGATTGACAAAGGAGAGATGACACCTTCCGATGTTATTATTGTGATGAGGAAGGTCATACTATAACTCGGTGTCCTTTACTAAAGAAGGAACTGGAAGAAGAGACTGTCAAAAAAAATGTCAATGGGCACGTCTTTGATGCCAATTGGAACAAGATAGATTTTCGAGTCAAAGGAGGGATGCGAGCAGTTGTCTTAGAACAGACTACGACCAATAAGGATAAAAAGAAGAATTCTAGAGTTAATGTTATCACCTTCGATGGTATGCTACCTCCAGAGATAATGGCTCGAGATGACAATCCTGGAAGTCAAAGTCTGAATGTATCTCATATCAGTCAGAAAGAGGTCGAAGAGAAAAAGCGAGAGAAGGTTCAAAGAGATCTAGACCAACTGATAGATGGGACCAACGACCTAGTGAAGGAAGGGAAAGGAAAGAAGCTGCCGAGAAGAAGAGAAGGGTGGTCTTGAGATCCGAAGCCAAGGAAGGGATCTCGATAGATGAAGTAGTAAAGAAATTACTCGAGGAGACCGAGATCACCCTATCCTGGAAAGAAGCAGTAACCTTGGTACCTAAGTTTACTGAAGAACTTAAAAAGATGGTTGAAAGGCGGAAGGTAGAAATCAATAGCCTAAGCCTCTTTCCTCAGCATGTGGAAAGAGCCCCGCCTGGTACCAAGATGAGGTTTGGTAACATGTCGTGTGGATACTTGAATATCTCTGTGAATGACGTGAAGGTTAGAGCCCTACTGGACTCTGGGGCTGAGATGGTGCTTATGTCCTTGGCCACAATGAGATCATGTGGACTTGCAATAGATAGGAAAGCCAACCACCAGCTCTCCAATGTAGCCGGATTCCTACCATTGAAAGGATTCATTGATGATCTGCCCATCCGGATTACGGGCCGAGATCCTCTGTTTTGTGGTCCCCAACTTGGATCATGATTGCATTCTCGGAGCCCCTTTCCTACATAGAATGGAGGTTTGTGCATTCTTTAGCCATGATGGGGCAGCCTGGTTTTCTCTTAAGGATCATAACAATGGTCAAGAACAGGCTTTTGTGATAAATGATAGGCATCATCTTCGTCATCAGCAACATGTTAACTCTCTTAAGCATGGAGAATCTGACAAACTGGTTGAGGAAGTACGAGCAAAGCTGAAAAAAAGTGGAATAATAGACGAGAAGACGACGATTAGAGTGAATGATATCGCGAAGATGCTCAAGCTCCTTGATAAAGAGAAGGAGTTAGGAGATAAGAGAGAGATGAAAGGTTTCAAGGATGTTGTGAGGGCAGCCAAAGCTGGCACGATACAGCTCACCTTCTCTGCGACTGGTCTTTTTTTAGGAAAATAGTCACCGGGTCTAAGTGGAAGTATAAGCGCAAAGGCGTTAAACAGAATCCGGTGGCAGTTTTGATAGAGAAAAATTACAATGAGGCATTAGAGAAGGAGAGAAAGATCATTAAAAGATTAAGAGAGACTGCATTAAAACGAGGGAGAGTTACCCCAGAGAGGTTCAAGATAATGAAAGTAGGGGCCGACGACTTCCTTCTGCCAGGTGAGAGGGATTTCATATACGAATTATGTCAGAAGTACAGTGGTGCCTTTTCCTTTAATGATGAGGAGAGGGGGCGACTGGACGTTGACATGATTAAGATGGTCAAGATCTGGACCATTCCTCACACACCTTGGAATGATAGACCAACAAAATATGCCCAAAAGGAAGAAAAGGAGGTAATGGAGTACATAAACCAGAAGATCGTCTCCAACGTTGCGGAACCAGCTGATGGAGCTTACGCCAATCACTGGTATTGCTTTTGGTAGCCAGGTGGCGGCCTGCGCTGGATACAGAACTTTCAAAAGTTGAATTCGATAACGGTTCGCGATGTGGGTAGTTTACCCAACGCGGATCTATTGGCTGAGTTTTTTGCCGGAAGGAGCATCTACTCCCTAATAGATTTGTACTCTGGTTATGACCAGTTCCCGATAGATCCTACTAGTCGACCTATGACCATCATACACACGCCTAGAGGCCTCATACAAATGTATGTGGTGTCTCAAGGGTGGACGAATGGGATCGCGGTCGTTCAGCGAGATATGCTGAAGGTCGTGGATGACATATACCTAGAGGTTACGTTTCCACACATTGACGACAATCCAGTTAAAGGACCGACGGAAAAAGATGAGACTTTAGTGGATGGTCAAATCAGACAGTTCGTATGGGAACATGCACACGGAGTAGCGAAAGTACTAGAAAGGTTGGCTAAATACAACCTAATAGTCAGCGAGTCGAAATCACTACTGTTCCAAAGGGAGGTAACGATTTTGGGTTTTAGGTACTTCTTGGAAGGAAGAAGTCCTGATCCTAAGAAAGTGGATAAACTCCTGAACTGGCCGATGACTCTAAAAACAGTTGGGGAAGTAAGGAGCTTCCTAGGGGTCTGCAGTTTCTGGCGGATCTTCATCCCCGAGTTCGCCAAGATAGCCGAGCCTCTTAGAGAAACGGTGCGATAAGGAGCTAGCTTAGAGTGGTCTGCCCAAAGAGAGAGGGTTGCGCGGGTACTTCAAGATAAGCTAAGAGATGGCGGGGTCGTATTAGGAGTACCCTACTTCGCCGATGAAAGGGAGAGGCCCTTCATCATCGAAGTCGACGGCGGCCCAATAGCATTGGGAGGGGTGCTCGTGCAGCGAGATGAGAATGGTAAAGAAAGGTCACTTAGATTTGAGAGTCGCACCCTTAATTCGGTTGAGAGAGACTATATTCAGTTAAGGAAGAAGCTTCTGACAATCCTGCACTGTCTCAGGGTATTTAGACACAATGTTATGGGGCGAAGATTCATCCTAAGAACGGATTCCACGACGGTAATCGGAGCTATTAAGAGACATCAGCAGGTAGATGTCACAGTCAGTAGATGGATAGCTCACATATGGATGTATGATTTTGTATTAGAGAAGGTACCTACTGAAAAGAATCGAGCCGATGGGTTGAGCCGTGTAGAATGGGAATCAATAGATGATGAATCGCTTGAGGAGACACCTTTCGTTGACGAATTCCTTTTGGAAGACGATGATGAAGGACTGCCTCCAACTCCTAGTTGTTATACAGCTTCAGTCGTAGCAACGAGCAGGGAAGACTGCTGGGGAGAAAAGGAAGACCCTTACCTCCACTACCTCTTAACTCGAGAGGATGAAGAGGAAGGATGGTACAGGATGGTAGAACAAGCTGTTGTTGAAGCTCATGAGTTGGCAGAGAGTTCAAGGATGGTTGAGCGAAGGCTGAATAAGACAGAAGATGAGCCGGACGACCAGGAGCAAGATAAGGACGCTGAAGAGAGATTTAGAAAGGATAAGTATGATGGGGAATATAAGAGGATCGGTATGGTAATGAGCAGTAATCAGTTGGACGAATTCTATCATGAGAGAACAAGGAGAACCTTTAGGCTGCGTAGGGGTCACATTTTTGTGGATGCTAAGGAAGGACTACCGTCACTAAGAGTAGTATGTGGTAAGAAAAGACAACTAGAGATGATCGCCGCGCTGCATGAGGGTCTAGCACGGGGTCATAGGGGTGTTGATGCTACATACTATAACGTATCTCGACTATATTACTGGGATGGTCTAAGGGATATGATTATGAGATATTGTAAGTCATGTGAAGCCTGTCAGAAAAGGTCATCTATGAGATTGATTGAACCCTCATAGCCCACTGTTCTTGTTGAACCTGACAGTACTGTTCACCTTGATCTAATTACTATGCCACCTGGAAAGAATGTAATGAAAGATGTACTAAACATGAGAGATAACATGTCTGATTATGTTGAAGCAAAAGTCATCCGTAAGAAAACTGCAAGGACAGTGGCAGATTGGATCGAGGAAATCTACTTGAGGTACCCCTTCATACGTGAGTTTGTGGCTGATCAGGACTCAGAGTTCAATAACGAAATGGTCAGGCGGCTCATGTTCAGACTTGGAGTCAGGATCAGATTTGTGACACCATATTATCCTCAGGCTAATGCACCAGTGGAGAGAGGTCACATGACACTAAAGGATGCTATATCAAAATGGTTTCAAACCGACTCCAGGAACTGGCCATCTTTCTTGAGGGCGGCAGTCTATGCTGACAATGTGACTGTCAAACAAACTACAGGTTATGCGCTCATTACACTCTGGTATGGCGGATATGTTACTTCTCCCATTGAGAACCTGGTTGAGAACTGGACCCATGAGGCACAGAGAGAGTCGTACTCCACAGAGGAGTGACGGAGGTTGAGGATCAGGCAGATCAAGGAAGTAGATGAGGCCATAATTGAGGCCACAAAGAGGATGTCAGACATCAGATTATCTGATCAGACACGGTGGAACGGCAAGAGGTACATCAGGAAGGAACGACTTCAGGTCGAAGATATTGTATTTCTACATGATACATCTCTCGAGACACAGTGGACCAAGAGATTGGAGGTCAGGTGGATGGGACCATTCAGGATCATCAGAGAGGTTGAAGGCAAGGCCTATGAGTTAGCAGAGATGGATAGTACGAGATCCCATGGTACAATATCCGGCTCCCGGCTCCGAAAATTCATACTTAGGGATGCAGATTTGATTCCGAGTTCGGGCAGAATGATGAGGCGAAGCCAGAGAGCCGTCTAGCATCAACCTAGACATGCTGAGACGTGGCTAGTGTGTCCTCAACATTTGTTGGGATGTGGTGAGAATACCGCCAATACGCTGGGATGTGGACAGTGTGCCGCCAGCTTCAATTGATGACGATTATACGCTGGGATGTGGACAGTGTGCCGCCAGCTTCAGTTGATGACGATTATACGCTGGGATGTGGACCGTGTGCCGCCAACTTCAGTTGATGATGACTATTTGCTGGGACGTGGCCAGTGAGCCGCCAACTATCGATGATGATTTGGGACGTGGCCAGTGAGCTGCCAACTTTCGATGATGATTATTTGTTGGGACGTGGCCAGTGAGCCGCCAACTATCGATGATGATTTGGGACGTGGCCAGTGAGCCGCCAACTTTCGATGATGATTATGTGCTGGGACGTGGTCCGTGTGCCGTCGGCAGGAGCCGATAGTCGGTTCGCTATGATTATAGTATGATTTCGGATGTCGGAGTTGGATACGAGCAACCTATGATGGCTCGGTTGATTGGTGGACTTATGTGTCTGTCGGGCCCAGATTAACCCCAGTTTTGTATGATTGTGAGTTAAACTTTTAAATTTCAGTTCATTACATTGTATATGGCTTGTCATGTGTCAGTCCTGGGAGATGCCTGGGGAATTGGGAGCCAGCTTATGGGATTTCAGTTTTTGCGTCTTATTGTATTTTATTTAAGTCTGAATGACATTTATGAAATGAATGGCTGTGGGATAAAGTAAAATCTGTTTTCTTTCTCTCATAAGTCAGCGCTCAGTTGATGGAGCAACCTTCTAGTACGATTGCGTAAGGAGGATTGTCTAGCATCATCTGGCACAGATTGATTAGTTATCTCTGAAGAAGGGTGACATTTGGCCTAGTGAAGTGATCCCTTGGCAAGGGACTCAGCATCGCCGAGATGGGGTTCCTCTCCAGACGGGCCTTCGCGGCTAAACGCTACCAAGCTCTAAAGGGATAGGTAATCAGTCATGTGTCATAATCGATGGAGTGATCTGTCCGATCATGTGATCGGGCAAAGATCACTTAGCATCGCAGCGGATTGAGGCTCGCTACATTCTTCATGCTGTAGAGTGTTCCCACTGCAGTCGTCGGGCTCTCGCAACGGTTCCTCGTCGAGAGTCTATCCACAGTGACGTCCCCTGCGGTGTCAGCACTTGCGTCCTTCATGAAGAGGCGGAGAATTTTCGACTGCGTCTCTTGAGCAAGAGATGAACCCTTGAAGCAGGTTCTCACAAAGTCCAGAGGCTAGCCGGGTCAGCGGAGTGTCTGAGTCATAGTGGCAGATAACTCCGGACCCTAGAGTGGCTAGTCGTTCCTCAGGTCATCATATGGTGATCCGGTCCGCCTGCTAGAAAGGAAAGAGGCATCATGAGCCTCTCCCATTCTAAATCCGACATTTGGCTGATCAAGGTGGTGAACTCCTACTACCATTCTGATCGGGGTGTCTCTCGGGAGCAGTGTCTCCAGGGGCATTCCCTTGGCATCGGGCCAAGCCAGGTATCCACAACCCAGCTGGCAACAGGGTCATTATAGCCTCCTAGCCCATTGTTGCAAAGCTTAATTGTAGACTCGCTCTGACTCACCAGCAGTGTCTGGTTGGGTGTTGGCTGGCTCCCCGCACAGTAGCAAGAGTCGGGCGTTAGAAAGGAGTCGAGCGAGTAGACGGAGGTTCTGAAGTCGACTAAAGAGCTTCCGCGCCATGGGCCTGCACTCATCAGAGTGAGGGCTTCATGAAGGGGTGTGCGGCTCCCCGTAAGCTGTTCTGAGCAAGGACTCAGAGGGTGGTCGGACCGCCATAACTGAGAATCAGGAATGACTTTGCTCTGCTTGCCGGGTTGGGTCAGCGGAGGAGCCCACCAGGGCGAGCGGGGGCACTATCGGAAGGCCGAAAGGTAAGACTCTAAGAGTGAGTGAGGAAGGGGTGTCGGCAAGGGTCTTTAGGAGAGATCCTTCTTTTCCTCGTCTTTCTTTTGAGGCATGACTTGACATCTGTTTTGCAGGTACCCTACAGCCAGACAAAGACAACGGGGTTTGGTATGACCCGACGGTGAGCGACACAGAACCGGCTGACAAAGAGAAGGGGGTTTGGTATGATCACCCCTTGTGAGGGAGCCTTCGGTCTAGATGATCTGGATGATCCTGGATGCGATGATTGGTCCCTTAGCCGCCCGTGGCTGAGATATCGATGAGGATTGTGTTGTACTGATGGGCAGTATGGATGAGATGGACTGATCCAACGATGATGAGACGTGCAGGCCAGGATTGAGACTTGGACTGCTAGACCAGACCTAGTGATCGGGTCAGGTCTAAGATTGAGGATCGATCATGATGATGCATGAGGTCAAACCTAATAAAAGGTTTGACGTGAGATTGAGGCTGATTCAGTGATGCAAGGGAACGGGATTGTTAGTATGATTGGGCTGCATGAACAGTCATGATACTTGCGTGCGGTAACTACACCACGATGGTGGCTTGGACCAGTGGTCCATGCCTTATTGAGTGAACACTCAAGCCCTAGCGGGCGAGCACCCTGATGATTGGGGGATATAGCCTATATGATACCCCTGTATATCAGATAGCATATAAGGCCGCATATATCGAGTTGGCATATGAAGAACAGCGCAAGTATGAGACACAAGCGACGGTTGGGCGGCGCACTGGTGAGCGACGGGCGGTTCTGGTGCACGTGGCAACGGCGGTGGCGCAGGGCGAGGCGGCTGTGGCAGGACGGTGAGCTGGCGAGGAGATGGTCGAGTGAAGGAAGAAGGGTGATATGGTGAAGGGTATGATTGAGAGGCGGATCGGAACGAGGAGGCGGAGAGCCGTAGCGTTGCTCATATTTATATGCATAGTACATCATAGTAAGACAGTTCTATCGGTCGATCTGGCGCCTTCCCCTGTCGACCTCCTCTCCCACATTCAACGTCCGCCCCTCGCGTCTTTGACGCCATGGCAAAAACTAATTAGCTGCGCTGCTAAAAGCGTTGCGCGATAGTAAGCTCTAGTGCGATAAGAACGAAAGCTAGTCGAGAAACGATGAAGACAGCAGTAATAGCAAGATCGTAATAGCGTCGCACACTCGACTACAAGTGTTCGAGTGCGAATGGCGATAATAAGTAAAATATTAGGCCTTTATAGTGTCCTGAACCTGGCGAGGACGCCAGGAATGGGGTTTGGTATGGTTGTCGAAAGATGATGCGGCGCGGCAGCGGAAATTGACCCACCGCGGTCAACTCCCACGCTGCGTCAAAATTGCGTCCTAATCGTCCCCGTTGGACTGGACCGGCGCGACCGCAATGGACCAATTAGTGGGGTCCGGTTCAAACGGCACTCGAAACGGACCAAGGGTTAATGAGATATTCAAGTTTGACCAGATGGGACCGAACCGACACGACCACGTAACCCGGCCAGGAAAGGAACAACCCTAAGTAGCCATATAAATGAACAGCCAGACCCGAATAATTAAAATAGGGTCATGTGCTATTTTTAGCACGTGACTTACTGTTCATTTCCCAAAGTTGGGCCTGCACCAATCCCGTTCTAAAAATAGCACAGCCCCACGCTATTTTTAGCATGGGACTGACTGTTCATCTACCAGGGACTGGGCCTGCGCCAGTCCTATTCTAAAGATAGCACAGCCCCACGCTATTTTTAGTGTGGGACTGACTGTTCATCTACCGGGGACTAGGCTTGCGCCAGTCCCGTTCTAAAAATAGGACTGCCTGTTCATATCCAGGGGTCGGGACTGCTGCTATTTTTAGCACAGGCCCGGTCTAGAGTTAGACCACGGCCCCGACCTTGGGACTGCAGCACTCAGCCCCGATCACTTGGCCTCTCCATTATAAAAGAGAGGCCACGTCACCCAAACGGACACATCACATGGATCACAGATTAGTGTGTGAGAGCGGCATGCGTGACACACGTGGCACGGATCAGACTGTGACAGAACCCTCACTTGCGGAAGCACTACAGCCTCGGTGGAACGGCAAGGAGAAAGAGGCACTGGTCAAAGAACGGCGACGTGCCAGCAGGAGCATGAGGGGAGCGTGGAGCAGGAGGCAAGGGTCGAGCAGGAGGCAAGTAAAGGAAGGGGTAAGGAAAGGAAGGGGCAAGACTAGCCCCTCACTTTCCCTTTCTCCCCCCCCTTTCTCTTATCTCTTCTCTTCTTCCTCTCTCTCTTCCTCTTCTTTCCAACCGTATCCTTGGGTTGAGTGTATGACGCATCTGATCCGTGCGCACTTTGCCTGAACTCTGTATCTGACTGGTCATAAACACTGCGCTCACACGCTGTATCTGAGGGTCGTGACCAAATTGCTTGTTTGCACGCACTTGAGAGTTGAAACCGAACTATGTCTGTGTACGCTGTATTTCGACCGTGAACAAAACCGATTTTTGAGTCTGTCAGCGCAGTCACTCTGAGAACAGAGCCTGCCAGTACAGTCACCTCGAGAACAGGGTCGATTTTGATACTGTCAGTACAGTCACCTCGAGAAGAGGGTCGATTTTGATACTGCCAGTACAATCACCTCGAGAACAGAACCGATTTTGAGATTGTTACTCTGAGAACAGAGCCGGTTTTGAGGCTGCTCGTACAACCATACTGAACACCGAACCGATTTTAATACTGGATGTACAGCCACATCCATTTTGAGAATGTTTGCGAAGTCCAACTAAACATCTCGATCAATTATTAAGTCTGGTCACACTGTCGGCCATGCTTCGAGGCTATTCGCAGCATGCGCACCATACAAGAGAATAATATTTGAGCGTTTCCCGAGTTTGCAGTTGTGTGCCGAAGCGCGCCCCATCAGATGACCAATTCACAGTGCACAGTGTGCACTATACTTGAGAGTAATACTTGACCTGTGTGCCACTGCGCACCAAGACAGAGGGTTGTGTGCCACCGTGCGTCGAGACTGAGAGCCATACTTGATTTGTGCGCCAGCGCGCACCGAAAATGAGGGCCATACTTGATCTGTGAGCCAGCGCGCACCGAAACTGAGGGCCGTATTTGACCTGTGTGCCAGCGCGCACCGAAACTGAGGGCCATACTTGATCTGTGCGCCAGCGCGCACCGAAACAGAGGGCCTTATTTGACCTGTGCGCCAGCGCGCACCGAAACCGAGGGCCATACTTAATCTGTGTGCCAGCGCGCACCGAAACCGAGGGCCGTATTTGACCTGTGTGCCAGCGGGCACCGAGACCGAGGGCCATACTTGATCTGTGCGCCAGCGCACACCGAAACTGAGGGTCGTATTTGACCTGTGTGTCAGCGCGCACTGAAATTGAGGGTCATACTTGATCTGTGCGCCAGCGCGCACCAAAACTGAGGGCCATATTTGATCTGTGCGTCAGCGCGCACCGAAACTGAGGGCCATATTTGCCCTATGCGCCTGCGCGCACCGAAACCGAGGGTCGTATTTGACCTATGTGCCAGCGCACACCGAGACTGAGGGTTGTGTGCCACCGCGCGTCGAAACTGAAGGCCATATTTGATCTGTGCGTCAGTGCGCATCACTCTTGAGAGTCGTATCCGAGTTTTGTCTGCAACTGTGCAACAGTACTCACCTCATTTGAGAGCCATATCCGAGTCTTTTGCTGTTTGCGATTTTGCTCAGTGTGCAAGCCACGCTAGAAGACCAAATCCGGCTCATTGAAGTTTGCAACAGTGCGCTAACCGCGCATCCCGATCGAGTGTTATTTCTTAACAATGCCAGAGCCATTTCTGAACAGAGCTATACGCAAGTACTATTTATGAACTGTGCCATTTTTGAATAGTGCTATTCGCAAAGAGCCATTTATGAATAATGCTATTCGCAAGTGTTATTTTCTGAACAGTGTCATTTCTGAGCATTGTGCTATTCATCAGGGCCATTTCTGAGCATTGCGCCATTCGTCAGGACCATTACTGAGCACCGTGCTATTTGCCAGGGCCGTTTCTGAGCATCGTGCTATTTACATCTGTGCGCAGTTGCGCATCGCAATTAAGAATCGTTTTGCTATTCGCATCTGTGCGTTGTTGTGCAATATGATTGAGAACCATTTTGTTATTTTCAACCATGCGCTGATGCGCACCATGAATGACGGTCATTTTCTATTGTTTGTAACTGTGCGCTGTTGCATCATGTGTGATGATCATACATGACCAACTCCGAACCGGGGGTACCAGTGTTCGTTTCAACTGAGTACTTAGTTTATATTTGATGACAATAGTGGTCAGACCCTAAGAGAAAGCCAAGTCTTGCGCGCAGTAATCATTTCATCCTGTTACAAGCAGTAGTATATTGACCCCAAGCAAAGATTGCATATTATTTTTAAAAGCACGCTCGCGCGCGCCCAGATCAGATAATTATTATGAGCGCGCGCCCGCGCGCGCCTAGATCAGATAATTATTTTCAGTGTGAGCCCGCGCGCGCCCAGGTCAGATATTTATTTTTAGTGCGCGCCCACGCGCGAAACTGAGGGCCATATTTGATCTGTGCGCCAGCGCGCACCGAAATTGAGGGCCACATTCGACCTATGCGCATGCGCGCACCGAAATCGAGGGTCGTATTTGACCTGAGTGCCAGCGCACACTGAGACTGAGGGTTGTGTGCCACCGCGCGTCGAAACCGAAGGCCATATTTGATCTGTGCGTCAGTGCGCAGCACTCTTGAGAGTCGTATCCGAGTTTTATCTGCAACTGTGCAACAATACTCACCACATTTGAGAGTCATATCCGAGTCTTTTGCTGTTTGCAATTTTGCTCAGTGTGCAAGCCACGCTAGAAGACCAAATCTGACTTATTGAAGTTTGCAACAGTGCGCTAACCACACATCCCGATCGAGAGTTGTTTTTGAACAATACCAGAGCCATTTCTGAACAGTGCTATACGCAAGTGCTATTTATGAACTGTGCCATTTCTGAATAGTGTCATTCGCAAGTGTTATTCGCAAAGAGCCATTTCTGAATAATGCTATTCGCAAGTGTTATTTTCTGAACAGTGTCATTTTTTAGCATTGTGCTATTCATTAGGGTTATTTCTGAGCATTGCGCCATTCGTCAGGACCATTACTGAGCACCGTGCTATTTGCCAGGGCCGTTTCTGAGCATCGTGCTATTTGCATCTGTGCGCAGTTGCGCATCGCAATTAAGAATCGTTTTGCTATTCGCATCTGTGCGTTGTTGTGCAATATGATTGAGAACCATTTTGTTATTCGCAACCGTGCGCTATTGCGCACAATGAATGAGGGTCATTTTCTATTGTTCGTAACTGTGCGCTGTTGCATCATGTGTGATGATCATACATGACCAACTCCGAACCGGGGGTACCAGTGTTCGTTTCAACTAAGTACTTAGTTTATATTTGATGACAATAGTGGTCAGACCCTAAGAGAAAGCCAAGTCTTGCGCGCAGTAATCATTTCATCCTGTTACAAGCATTAATATATTGAACCCAAACAAAGATTGCATATTATTTTTAAGAGCACGCTCGCGCGCGCCCAGATCAGATAATTATTATGAGCACGCGTCCGCGCGCGCCCAGGTCAGATATTTATTTTCAGTGCGCGCCCACGCGCGCCCAGACCTGATAATGTGCACCCAAGCTTGAGAGTGCGCGCCCATGCGCACCCAAGCTTGATATTGCTGTTAGAGTGCGCGCCCGTGTGCGCCCAAGCTTGAGAGTGCGCGCCCAAGCTTGATATTGTTGTTAAGAGTGCGCGCCCATGCACGCCCAAGCTTGAGAGTGCGCGCCCATGCGTGCCCAAGCTTGATATTGCTATTTGAATGCGCGTCCATGCTTGAAAGTGCGCGCCCATGCGTTTCCAAGCTTGATATTACTATTAGAATTCGCGCCCATGCGCGCCCAAGCTTGATATTGCTGTTAGTGTGTGCGCCCATGTGCGCCCAAGCTTGAGAGTGCGCGCCCATGCGCACCCTGCTTGATATTGCTGTTAGAGTGCGCGCCCATACGAGTGCGCGACCATGTGCACTTGCGCTGGACATGTGTGTACCCAGGCTGGATATTATCGTTTGAGTGCGAGCCCACGAACACCCGAGCAATAGGATTGCTAGCTGGGACGATTTGTCGTCACGATCCCGCCGATTTATTTCCTTGCTGATCATCAACACATCATGCACGTAATATCTTCCCTCTCACAGGGAGCATTGGCAGTTCAGTCCCTGCATAGATAACCTAGCTCAGTCTAGCACTGCTACATTTAGCATTTGTGACTGGTCCCTGTGCATGAGATGTTCTATTGATCAGTTGCTGTTCAGCCGGACCCCTTCAGGCGGATCCGCTTTTGGAGATTGTTGCTGTTCAGCCGGATCGTTTCAGGCGGGTCTTTTCGAGATTGTTACTGTTCAGCCAGGCCCCTTCAAGCGGGCCCACTTTTCGAGATGGTTGCAGTTTTTCAGCCAGGCCCCTTCAGGTGGGCCTTTTTCATATGAGATAGATCTTGTTCAGCCAGGCCCACTCAGGCGGGCTTTATATCGAGTTGTTGTTTTAGCCAGGCCCATTCAGGCAGGCCCTACATCGAGTTGCAGATCAGTTATGCCATCCAGATAGGCTTCCACATTCAGTTCCTATCCGGTCAGGTCTTGGAGAGAGTATTTGCATCAGAGAGCGTGCATTCCATCGAAGCTGGCCCGACATCGTGAGACTACCCCTAAGTGGGGTAGATTGATTGAGAGGTTCTGCTACAGACATACGGGACATCAGAGTTTCGCTGGTAACCAGGTTCCGAAATCCAGACTCCCTAATGAGTCATCGACTTGGAGACACATGCTCGTGATCACCTACTCGATGAAGGGGGCAGAGACGGGAGTGAAAGGCACCACATACGACAGGATTGCGGATTACATATTGTGCAGGGAGAGCTATTGGAGGGACAACTGGCTGCACGTGGTGTTTCCCCAAGTACCTTCGGCTGCTAGGGGGTGTGCTCTTCAATTTTGGCGGATGCAACCCCAAGCTCCTTCGTGCGTCTCGCAGCAAGGACAAGAGGCAGAAGGTATGACTAGATTAGGAGAGAGATAGCCAGATCCGGGATCCCAATCACTACATGCGTCCCGAGATCAGATACGGGTGAGTCGGACATAGAGCCCTGCTGTGTGAATGACATTGATCTTGGCGACTATTTCGTCTGGGACACTCATAGAGACCGAGTTCGTGGACAGTTACGGGAGCGCTGAAGACCAGCGAGTGGAGACGACGGAGGGCGACATTGAGGAGGATCGCACATCTTCTTGCACGGTATCTTCTTGAGGGTGATTGACTGTTATATGTCAAACGACCCTAGATCTGAGATAGTGATCGGTCCCCCAAGAGGGGAGGGTCCGGTCTCATACCTCGGAGATGGTTATAGTCATTTCGCCGGGACGGACTTTGCCATGCAGGCTTATCGAAAGCCTCTTTATGGAGATCGCTTTCTCGAGGTTTCCTACATCTACTCTGGCGGGAGAGGACTTATAGAGATATTGATTGGAACTTCAAGCGACATCATTCTTGCGGAGGAGCTTTACCTAAGGAGCGTCGCAGACGAGGAGAGGGCGAGATGCATGGCCTATATTTGAAAGATTGATCCAGCACCACCTCTCGAGATCAACTATGTGGTTCCAACGTCTATAGCCATACGAGTTCTCAGTGACGAGGAGTCCCAGACGGCAGCACTCACTCACGAGGGGGTAACGCTTATTATCATTGATTGAGGTTCTCTCTTTTCAGTCTCTATTGATGTATTACAACATTATTATTTATAAGTGACTGCAGCCCTCCAATGGCTGCTCCCTGCATACTCTGTGTACTACTCTTCAGTTTCGTTTCTCTGCTCATGCTTTTGCAGAGTCTTGTTTTTGGTCTTCTCATATTGTCGGTGTCAAGTGCTCTATGATGTATGATGCATATTTGTTATTTTCCTCATTATTTTAAAACAGGTTACACTTAAGGCAACTCGAAGGACTCCTGAATGATAGGGACTCCAGTGATTTTGGGTCTATCCTTTATACGGGGCCAGGTGCAGGCGATAAACCCGAACGCCTCACTCTAAGCCGTGTCGCCGCTGGCAGGAGAGATAACCCTGATTACTCGGCTGTATGACAAAGTGTGACTGCCTCTCACCACACCTCTATTTTTTTATATAACTATCAAAAATCCTGCGTGACAGCCTGCCAGTCCATCAACCCGCGAAGGTCGGTCTGAAAAAGGATATCTGGCCCGACCCTTGGAGCGGTGGCGGCGCGTGCATCTATGTTGCACACCCGGTCATGACCGGGGCCAAAAATTTAGTCGCGACCATGGCCGATGGGCCGAAAAGGCCGAAATTGGCCATGGCCAACTAGCCGTGAATTGTGCAGATTTTGTTTTTTTAACTAATGGGCAAAAAATAAAAATAAAAATATAAGGTTGTAAATTTTTTTCGCTCTATAAACTCGTATTTTTTTTTTTTTTTTGACTAATTTTTTGTATTTGTTTAAAAATAAAAAACAAAAATCCCTGAGGCAAAAGTTATTTATCTATAAACTTTTATTTTTATTTTTATTTTTAACTAGTCTTTTGTTATTTTAAAAGATAAAAAATGAAAATTCCTGAGATAAAAGTTATTTATTTTATTTTTTTTATTAAAAAAAACAAAAAAATCGCTTTATTTTTTTATCTCAAATTCGGTGAGGAATTTTAATATGATCCTGAGGCAAAAGTTGTTCAGTTTTTTTTCTGCATAACATATATTGTTTTCAGATTTTTTCTAATTTTCAAATTTGTTTTGAAAATCCCGGGAAAGTGATCCGCCCACACCCCCTCCCCGTCACCAACCCCATCCCCAACCCCGAACCCCC
>BFEA01000440.1:1046631-1059145 GCA_003427395.1 Chara braunii
ACATAGGGAGGTAGTGACAATAAATAACAATACTGGGCTCTTTCGAGTCCRGTAATTGGAATGAGAACAGTCGTAAACTCCTTGAACGAGAATCCATTGGAGGGCAAGTCGGGTGCCGGCAGCCGCGGTAATTCCAGCTCCAATAGCGTATATTTAAGTTGTTGCAGTTAAAAAGCTCGTAGTTGGATTTTGGGTGGGAGGGGTTGGTCCGCTCTTGCGGGCGTGTACCGGCCCTTTCGCCTTTCTTGCCGGGTATGCGTTCCTTGCCTTTATTGGCTGGGATCCAGAGCCGGCGCTGTTACTTTGAAAAAATTAGAGTGTTCAAAGCAGGYCTGTGCTCTGAACATATTAGCATGGAACAACACGATAGGACTCTGGTCCTATTTCGTTGGTCTTCGGGATTGGAGTAATGATTAATAGAGACGGTTGGAAACATTCGTATTCCATTGTGAGAGGTGAAATTCTTGGATTTATAAATGGCGAACTTGGGCGAAAGCATTTGCCAAGGACGTTCTCATTAATCAAGAACGAAAGTTAGGGGATTAAAGACGATCAAATACCATCCTAGTCTCAACCATAAATGATGCCGACTAGGGATTTGCGAATGTCTATTGGATGACTCTGCCAGCACCTTGTGAGAAATCAAAGTTTACGGGTTCCGGGGGGAGTATGGTCGCAAGGCTGAAACTTGAAGGAATTGACGGAAGGGCACCACCAGGCGTGGAGCGTGCGGCTTAATTTGACTCAACACGGTGTCGGGACTGGTGAGTCCCGAATGACTTCCCGTCACTCGAGAGGCTACGTGCGACTAATTTGTGCACGGCAGAGAAAACCGGAGGCAAGGATGTTGGAGGGACCGAAGGTGTAGGTGCGGACGCTAGGAATCTAGAGGCTGCTTGAAGTCGTCGGGACCCATGGACTAAGAAGAAATTGATGGAACAGGGGGGCGGCTAAGGACCGCAAGAAAGCAGCTAAGGCGACTCTCCCTCCGAAACGGACAAGGACCGCCAGGAATGGTGATGACGTAGGATACACGCTGCAAAGAGAGAAGACAAGTGGTAAAGGATAGGAAAAAAGGCGCCGGCATGAGAAAATGTAGTCGGGCCAAGTAGGCCACGAGGACGCAGCGGCAAGAGGCCCAAGGGGGCCACAAGCCAAGTAAGAACCCGTGTCCGGGGAGGCCAACGGCGGGATAGAGTGTCGGGGACCACGTGAGACCAAGAGAAGACATGGTACCGGCGGCGCAAAGTGTCGGGGACCACATGAGACCGAGAAGAAAATGCGGCACCCATGGGACAAGTGTCGGGGACCGCACGGGACTAGACAGGAAATGCGGTGTCGGGCGCATCGGTTCGGCACCGCACGGGGGCAGCGCGGGACCCTCCCGGCCGCGTCACGCAGGAGTTGGTTTTCAGAAACCTTCGTCGCAATATACATGGAGCTTCGACAAGCCGCTCCGGCCGGGTGCGCCAGCCATACCTCTCGCGAGCCCCTACGACAGGATAGGGCCTACGCGAGGCACGACTTACCTACACCTTACGGGAGTTGTCACCTCCCTTCGGTAAGCGTATCCCCGCCGAGCTACCAGTCCACAGTACGAAAGCTAATCAGTTGCAATCGCAGAGGTGGACCAGCCGAGGGCGTTTCTCGTTCGCTGTAGCATAGGGGATAGGCGCGGTAATACACCTCTACCGGACCCGCACGCGAACCGACATTTTGGGGGGGCTGAGGTCTCAAGCGCGACTCATCGTCGGTCGACTAGGACGCATCCCACACACCACGCGCACTCCACTTTACGAACAGACATACACACAAAACAACATATATACGAAACGAAACAATACCAACAACGCGACAACGCTCCTAGCCCCTCGGTAGCTAACCCATAACTTCCCAATGCGGAAATCGGATAGGCGTCGCGCGCTGAACTTAGTATAAAACCGCGCGGACGCAGGACATACTCACATCGATTTGCAATGCAGGCATACACAAGCAGTCGCAACGATGGCGTACTATGTAGTGCCCATAATCAAGCGGTCCCTCATGGATCCGAGTACCGCTTATGACACTCAAGTGTCAGACTTGAAGTGTCGTGAGGGCCTAACCCTTCACGACATTGCACGATTGAAGGAAAAGTCTTGCAGCCACCGCTGCACCTTAGGCTCTCGACCTGAGTGTTTCGGTAGGTAAATCAAATAGGCTCTTCGCGAGGGAAAACCCCTCCCTTGCAGAGCCTAGGGCTTGGGATGTCCTGGACAAGGACCTCAAATCCCGGCCCAGGACCAAACGTTCGACTAAGAAAATCATCAAAAAACAAGAAACAAGAATAAAAGGAGAGACCTTCCCTAAGTCCCTCAGTCTCAGCTTCTGAGCGGACTCTAATGTGGGGGCTCTTCAACCCATGCAGACATTCATCCCAAGTATACCAAATCCAGAATCTGATGGTTTCGCTGGGGTCTCTCACAATAATAAGTATATGTGTGATCGTAGGCAACCAAATCCAGAATCTGATTCACAGCACATACCTGCCATCACATCAACGAACCAAATCAACAGCCCACACACTACACGGAGTCAACCCCAACCACCTTCGACACTCATACCCCTCGCTTTAGCCATGCAAGCCCCAAACCTCCTGTCCAACCAACCTTAATTAAATACTCAGCACCTTTGTTAAATGGCCATTCAATAAAAGTCCGGGTGAAACCTTAATAAAACAACGAAATCACCAGGGCTAAAGCCTTTTAGGTTGAGTGTAGAGGGAGAGTTGAAATTGAGTCGTAGACCGACGAATCGGCAACCGACCTGTTATCAGTGATAACAGTAAGTGACCATCAAGGGATCAATCTGGATCTAGCCCTGAACTTGGATCAAATGATCAAAAGGATCTGTAACACACGGCAGACCAATCCCCAAGCTAAGATCATAAGTGTATGGAGAATACAACTCCATAATACATCCTCACTAAAAACTTCCTTATTAGCTAAATCTAAGTCTACTTTTAAGTCAGTGCTTAAGCTGAAGGTAGACCAGCTGCAAAGTCTCCCCTATTCTGGGTGGATCGCCTGAATCACCTATCAAAATATAATCTATCTCCTCTAAACTAAGAAAAAGCGCTTCCCATAGGAAAAGTGTCTTTTCATAATTTATATAAGCCGAGATATGAGAGCAGAAATAATCTCTAACTCTGAAAAGTCAAATTTTTTCTAACTCTCTGATTTAATAAAAATTTGGGCAGCACTCCCTTTAGAAAGGGAGACTTCCCAGATTTATACTAAGTCAGATATGAACTCGAACAATACCTCGTGCTCAACTTTAGACTGAATTTAACTAACTCCTTAATTTTGATGAAATTTCAGCAGCACTTCCTCTAGAAAAGTGCTATTCCAAGATTTTATACAAAGCGAGGTCCAGAATTTGAGAATAACTTTGACTTCTCAAAGTCCAATTTTGTCTAACTCCCTGAATTAGTAAAAATTTAAGCAGCACTCCCTCTAGAAAATGAGACTTTCCATATTTGTACTAATCCATATATGAAAAAGACAAGTTGAAGCCTGACAAGTCAAAAGTTGACTTACTTCTGGGATTTGTAGAAATTTCGGGAGCGCTTCCCGTAGGAAAAGTAGCTCGCCAAGATTTATATAAAGCCAAGTATAAGAAAAGATCTCAGAAAATACAGGAATTGACCTAAGTAAAAAAAACGTTATTACAGAAAATGCAGGAATCGACACTAACTACTATGGCTCTAGCACGTGGCGAGCAGCTACAACAACTACCTATAGTAATGAAACCCAAACAAACTAGTCATCCCATCCAGTCACATGCAAACCAAACCACGAATGTAAGTACTCTCCCCCTCCCAAATTCATTTCATATAAATAGTTCGTGAATCTTTAAGTTCTTGAATCCTTATACCCATCTTACATAAGACATAGAGCTGGACCATTCGCCATGGAAACAATGTCCAACTTGTCTTTATGATATACACGAACAGGTTGCACAACTACTTCATTTTTTTTTTGGGCAGATGACTAGGCCATTCGCCATGGAAACAATGCCTAGCCGCCCTGAGTTGTTTAATATCCCAAGATTTAGTATTTCTCTGACTTTATTTATTAAAAAAAAAGCAAATATGGGCAGGGGACTGAACCATTCACAGTAGAAACAATGTTCAGCTTGCCCAAACTATTTCCATTTATACTTTGTATTTTCTTTTTTCTCTTCTTAATGATATGGCTTAACGCTGGACCATTCACAGTAGAAACAATGCCCAACTGCCAGTTCACATGCAAATATACATAAAATACTTTCCTTTATACTTAGTTTAAATTATGTGCGTGGTTTTCAGGCTAAGCCATTCACCATGGAAACAATGCTTAGCCTTAGACCGAAAAATCCTCCCTCAGAATAAAACAAGAATTTAAACCCTTTCAATCAGGCAAAAAACCTCAGAGTTAACTAAAGTAGCCAGGCCATTCACAGTAGAAACAATGCCTGGTTCCCTAGAAAACAATAAAATAAACATAGCAACCAGACCATTCACAGTAGAAACAATGCCTGGTCCTTCATAAAACAGTCAAATAAACATAGCCCTGAGTCATTCACAGTAGAAACAAAGCTCAGGCTTTGGTTGACCCTTCCAATCGCATGCAAAACTGCCTTCCTCCCACCTTCCCCCAGTTTATCCCTTTGTCTGCTTTCGGTCAGAATAAAGAAAAAAAACTTAGGCTTCACTCTCACACGTTCCTTCCATTCAATCTGATTAGGTCCTGAAGAGAAAGCAAAAACCATAGGGATAACACATGCATACCGCAATCATACTACAGGGAGATAGGCAAACATGGGTAGTAGTAGGTTTGTACAGATGGAAATGGTTTACCTGAAAGTTTCCTGCCTCCAGAACCTCGCCTAGGTTCCGGCAGAGCTCCCGCAATCGTTGGGTGGACTCCCCACAGAGTCTTGATGCGGACCTACGGGCTGCAATCTCGCCTGCCGCCTTCCCCTCGTAACCAGCAGACTAGACTTAGACTTAGAAAGATAGAGAGAGAAAAGTGTGAGACTCTCAGAAGGGTGCCCTCAGACTCACAAGAGAGGGCCTTGTAATCTTCATGCGCCTGAGGGCCCCGCAATGACAGCCATATAGCAACCGCTTGGTCAACCTGAAGTCAACCCACCGTCCTCACTCTCCTGACGAACCCCCACTTCGCAGCATTACTTCCCTTCTCAAAGCCCGAATGGCTGCTATCCAGCCTAGACGGCCGCACTCGCATGGCCTACACTTGTCCTTTCACCTCAACGAAGTAGCGGCACACAACGAACTGTGCCACAACGCTTAGTGGAAGTACAGCAACGCAGCCATAGCCCAGCGACTGCCACCGCAACGCAGCAACCTAGGTAGACCGCAGTGTTCACAGCAATGGACAAACATAAAATATTGCAGCCTTACCGCTTGTTCCTCACTCCTTAGCCTTAGCTGTCCATCTCGTTGCCGTTTCCGACTCGCGGCCTCGTTTGCAATTCTGGTCAGCCGTGTCCGAACAGAACCCAACGTCAACTCTCCGTAGCATACAAAGTGTGAGGCCTGTCAGAGCACCGCAACCATGTGCCACAGCGGGACGCGAAAAAGCGGAGCAAGTGTATGGCTGTATACCAGCAGCAGACCCTGGGTAACACCCAGCGAAGTACAGTAACCAGCGGGAGCTCACACGCAAGCAGACGAAACCCAGGCAGCAGGACCGTGACAGAGGCACAGGCGGGGCAGTCCGCAYACCCAACACRGAGCAAAGGCAATAYACCTCCTACTTACACCATGAGTAACCCCGGYCGTTCATCAGTTCCTGCCACCCCTTCTCCCTTTCTTGTTGTTGTTCTGTCTCGCCCGCCATTCCATCCTTTATCTGCGAACGCCCCCGGTTGCTTCTCGGGCCAGGGCGACTCGCCTCCTTAGTACGCGGGGACCTCTACTAGGTGGGGTTTTCCAGGGCAGGGACCAGGACCGGGGAAGCCGCGATCAGCAAGATGAAGACCGCCGTTCGAAAGAGCAGTAGATGGCCTTTAATATAACTTTGAACTGCCTACACGCTACAAAATAGGAATGTATCTCCTGCCAACCCGTGGGCAGATGCATCCTCGTTTCCGGTTTCCATCCGTGCGCAGCTCCGAACTCTCGAACCTTGCATCCGCTGCTCCTTACAGACGTACTGCCAGGTAACTACGTCTGTCCGACACCTTCCCTTCTGCATAAGCAGCGCAGCCGAGCAAAATGAGGATGGATCTTCCCCGGAATTCGACTACATACCTGCCTAGTGAGTACCCACTCCTCAGCTCAAATCCATACTATGCGTACGGGCGGTGCGACGGGTTTAACAGGTAAGTCTCCTCTTCGCTGCCTACATGCGACCTTCCTATAGCAGCTGCGATTTCAAAATCGAATGAATCTTCCGCAAAAGTGCGGATGGATTCATTCCCAACTTCGAATTGCCTTCCCTTACGTAGCCTATATCCCCCACAACGCTATAACTACCGCCTTGTTCCCAATTTCGGTCGTGCCATCGTCATAGAACCCSYGAGTAGGATCTCACCCCGCCCGTTTTCCATCAAGGATCGGGCGGTTTTTCTCGCTTTCTTTCTCCCACCTACACTCCCTTCCGCCATCTCCACGCAACCATGACTACCACTAACTCTCATCCTATTGATCTAACCCCCAAACTAACTCCACCATTCTACTCGCAGTGGTCGAAAACCCCAAGATCGAGCTTTGGTTCGCCCGTTTTTATCGAGAATCGGGCGAACTACTCATCTCCTATTCTCGACATCTCTTCCCCTGCCATAGCCTCCGCGCAGGCTTTTTCTTACTAACTTCTAATTTACTCAACTACTCCCAACACTAATGGCGTCATCAGAATCGCCCTACCCAAAAACCTCAACTCTGACTCTTCACTCACATAGATCCATCAAGGATCGAGTGCAACCTCGGTCCTCCCCCTCACCATCTCTCTGTCCGCCATCACTCCGCGCAACAGTTTTTTATACTAACTTCTCCCCTGCTGACTTTCTCTTAAAACTAACGCCGTAGTTAGATTCGCCGACCCCTAAAACCCCTATCTAGACTCTTACTTCGCCTGATTCTACCAAGAATCGAGCGCGATGTGCATCCTTTCGTCCGCCATAGCCTCGCTCCCTTCATTCCCAACTCCGAATGCACCTAGCGCGCCCCTCCATCCACATTCATTCCCCTTTTTGCTGCGCCCGCTGATTCATCTCTCCGCCCCTTCTTCCGTGGATGTACCCAGCGCGAAAGCTGGTCTAGGTCCGGTCACTCCTCAGCACCCCATCGTTCCACTGCGCTGCGCTGCCCATCTCCTTTGCGCGTATGTAGCCGGCGCGGATCCAGCCCGGGTTCATTCGCCCCCTCTTGCTGCTGCCCGTCGCCTCTCACCCTCGTGGCTGCCCCCTCTCCCCGACGGCTCTCCTTAGTCCGTCACCCCCTGGAGCAGCCGCCCGTCCGCTGCGCTATCACTCTGTCTCTCAGCCGGGTTGACGTCACCCCGGCGCCTCAAACGCGGTACGGTCCGACAGTCAGTCGAATGCCAAGGTGCAAAATGCGCCTGGCTGTTGGGCTTCCTCCGCTATATCCGTACCGTCCTTGCGCAGGGGTCATGCTAATCTTCTGTGTATCGTTCCAATTTTAACGGATGTCCCGAAGGACTTGGTCGGGTCTATGCCCCCACAGCAGCACCAGAGGGCACTCCGCCTGCTGTCTGCCTACTCCCGACACGATTCACGTTCGGGTTCACCCCGGATCTTGTTTTTGTCCTACGTCACCCTTACGTAGGGGCCCTACTAATCTCCTCTGCAGTATTCCGGCCCCGACGGATGCCCCGAAGGACTTAGCCCGGGCCATGCCCCGCGACACTTCGAGGGCTGAGCAGGCCCAGGCATACTAGAACTTTTGGCTTTAGTCATCGGGCTCCATCATTTGRGCTTGGAGACAGGTCTGTACTTTAGCAGTTTAATGGTGTACCCATTGAGATGGGCCTTTGAGTGCCGGCCGCGCCCACGGCGCCGCGTCCTAAGACAAGACGAGGCGCGACTTCGACGCAGCCACAAAAACAATTTGTAATTGCACTTCATGCAACCCCCGCGAATGCAACACTCCCTATGTGACTTTATCGCAGCCTCGTGTCCCTGAATGGGACGAGATACCTCAAGGACCCGAAAATAATAATAATAAATAAAAATAAAAAAAAACAATATACAAATAACTCAATAGTGGTGAGGATCAGCGGGGCTGCTGATACCTTACCAGTCCCAAGGGGCAGGCCCGCTGCCGCTCTCGCCAGCAAAAATCCGAGGGGGAAAGCCCCGTTGGGCCCTCAACCCCTCGGTCTCCTCCGCGCCGCTTTGCTGCTTTCGGGCCGACGCCCACCGGCCTCAATCCCCAAACCTCCGTAGTAATAGTCCGATGCCGTAACCTTAAGGGCTAAGCCCAAGCCTGGGGCTGAGTCCCGCAGAATACCATATAGGCAGTGCGGCGCGACGCTTTTGGGCCAACCAAACAGCTGCGCGGCTCCCATTTGCCCGCGCCGGTTTGCTTATACCATAACATAACTACCCCGCGCGCCATCATACAACACCCCGCTTACCGCACGAAATCGCGCCGTTATTGCCGATGCCGTCGTCGGGGTCGTTTCTCCGCACACGCGCTTGACCTACTAATCAAAAAGAAAATATCCTTAATCCCTGCTTAATAAAAAATAATAATATCACCAAACGAAACAACCGAGGTCCGGGCCGGCCTTACGATTAAATAATAGAAAAAGAATCACGCGCGCATTAAACCTGCGCGCCCACGCACTCGCTATTGCGGTCAACCACCCAGTCAAAGCAATTACTGACGCAACCGTGCTTAGCGGATAATACTTAAATTCTAAACCAAAACTATTTTCTGTCACTTGCAAAAACCAGGGCGGATACCCTTGTAAGGGTATTCGCACCGACAGCGGCACCTGTGGGACAAATGTCGGGGACCATGAGGGGCTAAGCGAAAAAATAATAAGTACGGTACTAGCACGGGACAAGTGTCGGGGAATAGTGTCGGGGACTAGTATCGGGGACTAGTGCGGGGCAAGTGGCGGACACCTGTGGCATCCTAAGGGAAAATTGCGGTAAGGTGTGTAGAGTAAAAAAATAGAAAAAACAAGAATTTATTAGCACCGCTGGTGCAAGCACTAGTGGGAGCAAGTGGGAGGGCTAAAAGAAAAATAAAAAGTAAGAGAACAGGTAATGGGAGGTATGGGAGCAATCCGAAAAAACTCGGATTGCCCTCCCCCAAGAAAGTAGGGCCAAAGGGAGCCAACATGGAGATAATAGGCTCTCGAAAAAAAAATTGGTGCAAGGGGACCCTCCTTTTGGGGAAGAGGACGACTAACGGTGGCTCCCAAGGGCATGGAAGGGCCACAACTGCAGTCCGAAAAATAACGGACTGGCCCTTGGACATAAGAAGGGTCAAAACTAAAAAGGAGAGACACGAAAAAAGCCTTAACGGCTAGTTGACACTTGACAAGCAAAAAGAAAAAGAAAAAGAAAAAGAAAATGGGTGAGAGGGAGTGAGTGAGTTGGCCGTTAGTAGGGACTGCAGCAAGTAGGGACTGCCAGGTCTCGACTGTCCAAGAAAAGGGGAAAAAGAAAAAGAAAAGAAAAGAAAATTGAGAAAAGGGCCTTAACGGCTAGTTGACACTTGGCATGCACAAAGAAAAAGAAAAGAAAAAGAAAATGGGTGTGAGGGACGATGAGTGAGTTGGCTGTCACTTAGGACTGCAACAAGTAAGGACTGCCAAGTCCAAACTGTCCTTAAGTGGATGAAAAAGAAAAGAAAAAGAAAAGTAAAAGGGGGAAAGTCAAAAGGGCACAAACGGACAAAAACGGCCACGAAGGGGAGGGATTTTGGACCAGATTCACTTCGACAATGTGACGGTTACAAAGGACCATGTTTTTCTTTGATTTATGTTGAGAAAAATAAAGAAAAACAAGGCCTCATGCCACCGAAAAATTACGGATTGCATGGGGGAGGCCAAAATCAAGTTCTAAGTGCTCTGGAAGCCAAAATTGGGGCCGGATGTGCTTGGGAAGCGGCCGCCTGATTTTCTTTTGGTAGGGGACTAGTTGAGGGGCATTGGGGCAAGGGAAACTGCCCCTAATGCAGTCCGAGATGTAGCGGACTGCATGGGGAGGGGTAAACTTAGATTCTTGAGGCTTCGGGAGGCAAAAGTGAGCCGGAGGCCTTAGGAAAACTAACGATTTATTTTCCTTGGGCTTGCGGCATGACATGGGGCTATGGGGCTAGCGAAATGGTGAAGGGTGTAATCCCTGAAATAACGGACTGCATGGGAATGCCCGGACCAAGGGGAAATCAGTCGCGGCACGCCGAAAACACTAGAAAACAACGTCGTGGGCCCAGAGGAACGTGACGGCGAAACGGCGACGGCGCGGCAAGAGCTCCGCGGCCGGAAAGTTGTCGACCGCACTTGGGATCCACAAAGAAAAAAATAAAAATGGGACTGCCGGGGACATAGGGAGTCCCAAATAAAAATTAGACATTAACCGGGATGACACCGGGGGCCAAACAAAAAATGTCGAAAAATGGGTCATGTCAACGACACCGCTGGGCGAGCAAAAAAATAAATAAATGGGACTAGTATGGGAAGCGGCGGAGACTTGAGGTGTCCCGAGGGGGAGACCACTAGGTAAGGTGAGGAGTGGCCATAAGAAATAAATGGCGCCGTCGAGATCAAGGATTTCGGACTACCTAGTGACCATCACTAGTGCCAACACAAGTGGGGCTCAAACAGGTGAAAGCGGGAGTGAGGAGCAATAAAGAAATAATAAGGGGAGGGTTGCCCAGAAGTCCGTAGTATTTCGGACTACCTAGGCATGAGAAAACAAGAGCCCAAGGGGCTCCAAGCAAGAAACGGGCTAGTCAAGAAAAATTGAAGCCAAGGGGGCTCAAAATGAAGGCTAACAGGAAGGAAATTAGCCCCCTAGGGGCATGGGCATGCCAACCTTGTGAGCCGGGGTGTAACGGCCAACAACCGGCCATGAACCTGGCCACAATCAAGGTCCTAGGGCCTAGAAACGAGATGCATAGCAAATTGACACATGTCACCAAGAAAATAAAAGAAAAAGAAAAAAGAATGGGGAGAAAAATGAGGAAAAAGAAGGGAAAATGAAAGAAATGGGTGGAGGAGAGTGTGCCGGCCCATTGGAATGACAGCAGTAGGGACTGCCAGGTCTCAATGATGACCTCCCTCCTCGTAGATTCAAGGAGTGCACGCCGGATTGTTGAGATATGACCCTTGGGGCCATATCTCAACAATATCTGAATTTCAAAAGGAAAAATTAAAAGAAAATGTAAAGGGTGAAATTTCGGTTTTCTTTTGGACCATGGATCTGAAATCAGATTTCATGGTGGAGAGAAAACAACCGTTTTTTGTGGGCCAGCAAAAAACGGCCAGATCCGGAATGAGGTGGCAGCCAAAAAGAAAAATAAAACAAAAAGGAGAAAAAGACAAAACAGTGCATTTCGCCCAAAAAAGAGTCACATGCACAAAAAATTGAAAAATTGGACCTAGGGGCTCAAATTTGAAGCATGGGCTACCATGGGGTAGCTCAGAATAATCTTGGCATTAGATCTCAGTCAAATCCAAGGCTGAAAATGCAGCGCCACATTGAAAAATGGTCCGGCCTACCCAAGGTAAACCAAACTCAGAAAAATGCTGAAAAAAGACCCTTGTTGGCCTTTTTCTCCAATTGGGGTTTCAGTTTCTTGGTCTAGGCCCTAGAAACAACATTTTGAAAAAGGGATAGAGGCCTTGGGAGGCCAAAAGGCAATCCGAGTTGGTACCAACCACTCGGACTGCATGTATCTGACCAAAAATATGCCCAGGTACCTCCGGAGAGGCATAGAGGTGAAAATTGGCCTTGGGGGTACCTCGGTTCACTTTGGGGCACTTCGAAGGGCCCAAGGGTTGGGCAGACTGTTGTTCCCAGCCTATATAAGCTGAGGATTCAGTCCGCCACATTCACACTTGCATGTGGAGTGCCCATGCTGCCCAAATGAGCCCATGAGAGCTCTAGAGGCAACTGGAGAGTGGTGAGGGGAACCCCTGCCAGTCCGGAAGCTTGGAAGTGACTGTGAGCTAGTAGGAGGAGGCTCTACAAGCTAGTGATAGTGAAGGAGGTAGTCCGCCATAGCTCCCAGGCTAGTGGAGGAGAAGGCCAGAATGAGAGAAGTCCCATTAGCCCTCCTAGAGGGGAGGACTCCCTAGTCTTAGTGATAGGAGCCTGTGGGTACTCGAAGGAGGTGAGAGGAGGGAGGAAAGGCTTGGAGAGGGAGGCAGCCATAGCCAAGGAAAGGGAAGCTTCATCAAGAAGGAGGCATCCAAAGGGTGGAGAAGTGCCTTCCCCCTTCTTCTTCTTCTTCTTCTTCTCCTTTTTTTTTTTTTTTTTTTCTTTT
>BFEA01000440.1:1063363-1084847 GCA_003427395.1 Chara braunii
CCTACACCCATCCACCATAGCCAACCACCCCGACCCTTCTTCCACCTCCATCACCAACACCCATCCACCATAGCCGACCACCCCAACCCTTCTTCCACCTTCATCACCTACACCCATCCACCATAGCCGGCCACCTCAACCCTTCTTCCACCTCCATCACCTACACCCATCCACCATAGCTGACTCCCTCAACCCTTCTTCTTCCTCCATCACCTACACCCCATCCACCATAGCCGACCACCTCAACCCTTCTTCTTCCTCCATCACCTGCATCCATCCACCATAAGCCAACCACCCTAACCCTTCTTCCACCTCCATCACCTACACCCATCTACCATAGTCGACCACCTCAACCCTTCTCCTTCCTCCATCACCTACAGCCGTCCACCATAGCCGGCCACCTCAACCCTTCTTCTACGTCCATCACCTACACCCATCCCCCATTGTCGACCACCTCAACCCTTCCTCGCTTATCACATCCCTCATCCACTTAAGGGCCACAGGGGCCGCAAGGGGGCACGCGAAGTCTCGGGTAGGGCCGGTTAAGAAGGGTCAAGGGTCAAGGGTCAAGGGCGATTAGGATGTGGGGCCTCTCGTGTCCTCTATCCCCCGCTTCCTCTCTTCCTCCCTTGCTCTCTCTCTCTCTCTCTCTCTCTCTCTCTCTCTCTCTCTCTCTCTCTCTCTCTCTCTCTCTTTTTTTTTTTCCCCTCCCTCATTTTCTCAAGACCTTTGACTCTTAAGCTCTCCCCTCTCCCTTTCCCCTCCATGGCACGTGACTAACCTCTACCCTCACCTGTTACATTGCTAGGGAACGAACGGCATGGAACTTGGTCCTCACTTGGTGGAAAGCGAGGGCAAGGGGAGGGTTGTCGATCCTTTGTGCCACCAAGAAGGGAAGGCACCAGACTGTTGTAAGCCTCGGAAAAGGCGAAAAGGAGTGTTGTTTTTTGTGACGAGGTCAGTTTGACCCAACCATCCTCCCCGACTGCATGACTAAGATAAAGGTATGGTTTGCTTGAGGGAAGGGAAAGACAACCAAAGGATCATCGAAGGGCAAAGGAAGCTTAGGATTGTGGGAAGGAGCCGTGTGTTGACCCCAATGGGGATTGTATTTGGTCCATGCTTCGTGTGGTGTTGTGCAGGTGAGTAGCTTGGGATGGGTGTTGAGCGGGACTGGATCCACCGGAAAAACTGGATAAGGGAAGGACTTAGACCTCGCATAAAACTATGAATGCAGGATGGGTTTGACGGTCGAATGCTTGGATGGATGGTAGATGCTCGGATGTGGTTTGTGTGATGATTGAATGCAATGGCTCTCTTGAATGCAATGCAAGCCCGGAAGGACTAAGGGCAGTCATGGATAGGTGAATGCACAAGCAAAAAAAAAAAATAGCGGCTAGGGGTCCGGGCGGAGTCACCCCACCCCAAGGATGCCGTAGGGGCTGTCTTACGCCACTAAACTTAGTGAAAAGGCGCGTGGCCCAATTGATGACGCTTGACCTGCGCGCGTTAAGAAGACGAATCCTCAACGAACTCCCTGGACTGCCTGCGTTTTGGAAGGAGCAATTGCCTGGTCAGACCTAATCGAATCAAGAAAACGCCACGAGTGACCAAAGAGCTACCATCTTGAGGCGAGAGCGGAGCTACATCCCCCAATATAAAGCCCTTTTGCAAAAGGCCCATCCCCATCCATCTCAACGCACTAGGTGGGGATGCCCCTGGGACGAACGACCCGCGCCCTGAGCATGAGCGTGGGCGGGTCGAGCCAAATGGGACCCGCAGTGGGGTCGACTCAGGCTCGAAAGTCCTTCAGGGTACGGCCCCTACAAAAATGGTGGGGGTGCCGGGTATGGGATAAACTGACCCTGACGATCTCGAGGGGACGTCCGACGCATGACCATGTACATTACTGAAGATAAGGAATACGGACTTGTGTATGCTCTACCCCTTTGAGTGAAGCAGATTTGAGGGCGGGTGGGCGCATGGCAAGGCCATGCCTGGAGGTATAATATGCATGCTGCACACACAATCAGTCATCTCCTTTGAAGGTGACTTTAGGCCTCCTTCTCTCGGGCTGATGTTCGTCAGACCGGGGAAGCCTTGGGCAAGCTGCAGGTCGACCCTTCCTCTTCGTGTGAAAGAAGGGCTCCGGTTACCTGGCAGGCGGTTGGGATTCTGGGCCAGTCCGGGTTCCAATGAAAATCCCGCGGCGGAGCGATCCGACCGACACGGGTGCTTTCTCCTTCTTCGGAGCCCAGCGAGCTCCATGCATCGCACTTAAATGCTCGAAGGAACCTCATATGAAGACAAAAGGTAATCGAGAAGGAACAATCCTGCCCTATGAACGAACACATGAAGTGAAGATTAGGGGAATGAATGGAGTTGCTAAACTCCAAGGGAAAACTAGCTCACCTTTGAAGATGCTCACGAAAAGGAGTCAGGCACTATGTATGGAGGTTAGGGGCGAGTGACACGCACTGTCCTGAAAGGAAATTTGTGAGTTTTGGGTAGGAAGCGCTAGGTGCACCACGGGAAAGGCACTTGTTTTATGTGTGTCTCACTTGGGACTTGTGAATTGATGATGGGGATTCGAGCGTTCTGCCATTTGGAAGGAAAGGAGGGGTCTGCACCGGCCGGTGCGGGTTGCCAAACGTCGCTCTCTTTTGTAGAATGTCGTGGTTTCGTGTGTGGAGGTCAAGCCACTGAGCTGTCAGACGGGAGTTTGTCACGTCCGTTGATTAGTAGCATTCTCGTTCAAGCGGTGATGAGCTTTGGCTCAATGATTTGTCGGGCGGGGTGTGAAATATCCTCAGGCGGGGCTTAGCCTGTTGGCAGGCGGAGGGAGTACCACTACATGCGGGCACAGACGGAGCCTCGGGGACGATTAGTAGCTTCTCGTAGCTTGGTTTGGGATAGGCTATTCCTTATCGGACCAATGGAAGTGAGTGCCTGGACGGCTGGCTCCAATGACCCTACCGAGATGTGCGGGGTGATTCCCGAGATTAACGGTGGGTACACGAGCGGCAAGCCGGGATGGGGTATTCTGGGCAAGAAGGTGAGGGAGGCCCCCCACTGGAGTCTGGGTACCGCGCTCGCGACGGTTGAGCTGTGCTTGAGGTATGGGATAAAACTCTGCCGATGGTAACAGTGGAGAGACCGTTTCTGGGGAGAAGGTCGATGAGGAGATGACCGACCTGTGTGCGACTTTTGCCTGAATTTTGCTTTTTGTGCCTCCCTCTGTAAAGTTGCCTGATGAATGTTGGATGGGGGCTGAGCTTCTGAGTCTATTCTCACCTCCAAGTCTTAGTCCACACGAGTGAGAGAACATGATGATAGAGGCTGGATAGGAGTCGGAAGAAAATGAAACCAAGAAAAAGGAATGTCGGCTGAGGGTGACCGATCGAGGGTATGATGGGGTAACGACATCTGGCACATAGGTAGGAAATGCTGAGGAGACCCACGAGAGGGGTTTAAAAATAATTCTCATCTAGGCGGGAGGCAATCTGACCATGAGCGGCCGTGTGGTGCTCTCATGTGGTAATAGGATAGGCGCCAAAAAAACAAGATGGCGCGATGGTTGTCGCCCCCTGTCTACTCTAGCGGTCCGGAAATGCCCATAGATGTAAGGGAAGGGGTATCTGTCGTCCTCTCGGAGGAAGGAACGTGCACGGACCTAGAGCCAGCTTATGAAACCGCGATCCTGGACGAGAAGGACGTGTTCCTCTGGATAGAGACAATCTGGACTAAGGTCAGCCTGACAAGACTTTCACCCAGCCGGATGGACCTAGAATTCCGGGGAACGGTGGAAGCTCGAGGATAGGTCTACATATCTCAGGAAATGGAAAATGCAATGGTAGTGGGACTAGTATTGGGCATGACACCAGATCAGTTGTTTAAGCAAGCTGAACGGGAAGTGGTATGGGCGGCATGTCAGCAGGCGGAAATGGAGATGGAAAAGATGGAGGTGCGAGGGGAACTCGGAGACCGGAAAAAACATGAGACGCCCCCTTAGGACGATGAGATGCGTGCTACCCTCGTTTCTGGTGGATGCAGTCTTTTGGACCAGGGACAGATTGAAACGGATATGCCGGTCGATGACGCGCCTGAGGCTGTACCAATGTGCTAGACATGACTTTTTTAGACTGTCGGTGGAACCGGGGCCGTTTGAAGGAAACTGGGCGGAAGAATTAGCTGAGGTATTAAACCTCCTCGGCACGGACAAAATCTTTGTTCTCTGTCTGGTGCATTGGCAGATAGTTTATCGGAATGTGGCGGCAGGGGAAACCTTCTTGGAGGGGGTGAAGGACCTGTTCCCAGACGAAGAAGGGGATTTAAGTGATGATGAGGAAGGAGATGAGATAGAGGACTGAGACTTCTGAAATGGGGAAGGGGCTTACCCGGGAATGGGCTGTCAACTATGTGCGGGTAGGAAGCAATGGCCCAGGAGCGCGAGCTGTGGGACTGCACACCCAAGGGATGGGAACCAAGATGGGTTGGAAAGGGAGTAGAAATGTCCATACCAGCGGATCATGAGTGGAGAGGAACCACGTGTGACTGGGTAGGATCTGAACTTGTGCCCGACCTATCGTACCTATGGATAGAGCGTGTTTGAAACCCGCTAAGGGAGGAGGAAGGATGGGAGGAGATTGCGGAAGGAATGGTGGAATCGGTCGGGACGGTCATCTTGTCTGAACCTGTTTTGCACAACGCTCGCAGCAAGGAAGAACCCGATGTGGCTTCTAAGGGATGCTGAGGCAAGGGCTCGACGGGCGGGCGAGAGGTTTGCGAACAAAGGCTGGGATGTGGTCAGTAGTAGAGTCGTGATGGGAGGGTGGAAGGAATTTAGGCCCCCCTGCCAACGAATTAAGACCTGGGTACCTGAGTTCGTAGCAGAGTGGTTTGGGGGTTTTGACCATGTCGAGGAAGTTGCCAGCACTATGGGGCGGGTGCACGTGAATTGCGCTTGGCTAACGGAAGAGTTCTATAAAACATCTCTGAAATATGGGCCGTTCCATGGCGATAGAGTTTGGGAGGTCCTCATCATTTTGGACATCGAAAGGAATGACCGGATGAAAGTGGCCCCGGAAACCAGAGAGGCTATAATTCTCCGCGAGGTAGTCATCAAACCATGCTATGCAGATGATGAGTTTAAGTTGTTCGAGGTACTGTGGTTTGACTAAGAGCAGAAAAGGCTGCCGGGCCAGGCAAGTATGGGGGAATTGCTAAGACGAGGGATTGAAATGTCTGGCCACTCTAGGGTTCGATGCGAATTGTGGGCTAGGAGACCAAGGACGAGCGCGCGATGGCTCGAAGGAGGACGTTTCTTGAAGATCTCCCCCTAGGCATTGAGCCACTTAGGGAAGGAGAGGGTGTTAGGCTGGTTTAATCCGGAGGGAACACCGAAAACCGAGGAAAATCACAAGAAAGGCAGGGAAGGAGAGGGGAATAATGCAGTCGGTGAGGCAGGTAGCTCTGAAGGGGGACTTAAAAGGATAGTAGCCACCCTCACCCGGCGGCTGAATAAGAATCATGGGTATCTGGCAGACGCAAAGAAGAAACTCACGTTCGATGGGGCAAACATCACGGAATTCCTGATAGATTACGAGAACCTGGCAGCCTTACTGAAATGGACTGAGGAAGAAAAGATGGACCACCTAGGGCAGCACGTATCATTGAGATTAGGAAGGGACATTATGGCTATCGTCTCCTCTACTGGATCCTGGAAGGAAACCCGGAATGAGATGATGAGAAAGTACCTGAAGACGGAGAAAATAGCGACAAAGGCTGAATTGGCTGCAGTCCAAAGGAAAAACTATGCTACTTACGATGACTTTCTGAGGGCCTTCACTCTAGTGGCACAGCGAATCCCTGGGGTAACGGATCGAATAATGAGCAAGTACTTCCTTAGGCAGTTCTCCGAGTTCGACAAAGATAAGATTCTGTCAGTTTACCAGCAGACTAGCAAGTTCGAGTACACTAGGGATGTGGACTTTAGCACGGTAACAGACCTCGCAGAAAAGACAGTGGTGACCGATACGCTAGCCCTGCTTAAGGAGGGAGAGGTTATAGACCTGACCAGGAAGACGGAGGATAAGGTCAAGAAGGGAATAGAGAGCCTACACGAAAGGGTGCACGAGGTCGACAACAAGATGGACAGAATGGAAAATGCGCTATTAGTAATGCAGGCATAGGTGTCCCGACCCGCTCTCCCGCCCCAAGAGGCCGTAGTTCCGGCAACCGTAGCTAATCGGCGATTTGGCAGGAGGGTCCGGTCAACGAACGATGCAGGTACTGCACAATGATTGGACACTTCGTGAGGGCTTGCCCAAGGCTCAATCACGATATTGAGCGGCAGGGGTGCAGCAGGTCCCTCAAAGGCGAGATTCTCGGACCTCAGGGGGAGCGTGTAAATTGGAACTCGCCAGGGGGAATGCGGCGAGCCGTCATCCTCCTGAATAACTTAGAGATAGTTGTCGTAGAAGCGGAGCCGGTAGCAGAGATCGTCTGGGACCAACCAAGGGGGCGCGGCCCACAGGCCAATTTCATCTTAGAAGGCAACGGGCAGGACAGGGTAAACATCACCACCCGACGGGCCGGTGCGGAAAAGAAGCTTATTCAAGATACACTAATGGAAGAACTCGCAGGGACTAGCGTAGACCAGCAAGAAACCGAAGCCGCGAAACAAGAGAAGGTTTATAAAAAAGTAAGGGAGGAGGAACCGATAGATAAAGCTACGACGGTAAAGAAGCAGTTCAGGTATCAAATTTCAATTCTGACTTCGCCTGAAATCGACGGCGCCCTGAGTAAGCTGCTGGGTACCATGGTATCAGTGTCCTTTCAGACCATGCTGCAAGCTAGCCCAAGACTGCTTAAAGGACTCAGGCAGTTGCTAACGCGTAAGCGCGTAGAGGTAGAGGAGGCCCCGGAACCACAGGAGCAGGAGACGGAAGAGACAGAGGCACCCCTAGGCGTCTCCAACCCCCAAAGAATTCCCGGGGATCTGGACGACTTGGAGAAACTTTTTGCGGACATCCGCCTAAGCCTGCCGGATCGAGAAGGTGGCAAAGTTATGAGGGCGCCACCCGGGATAAAGCTTAGCTTCCATGCATTACCTGTAGGGAAACTTAAAGTCCAAATCGGAACTCACCACACTGACGCGTTATGGGACGGCGGTGCGAAAATCGCCCTCATACGACGAGATTTCGCAACGGTCACGGGGTGCACGGTAAACAAGGAAGTAGCAGGGAGTATCCGGGGAGCCGGTGGTGAAATTCCTTTCACAGGGTATGTCACCAAATGTGCAGTCAAGGCGGGAATTTGGGAATCTATCTAGTCCTTTCAGCGGATGACCGTGATGGAATAAATGGGCCATGATATAATCCTCGGGAGACCGTGGTGCGCCAATGTAGAAATGATAGGAATGCATCTGCATGACGACACATACATGGTAGACATAGAAGACCCAGTGACCGGCCGCGGAGAACTCCTCCGACTTCTTGGGACCGGAGGGGACCCTCCAAAGGGCAAATTGGCAACCTGGTCGCCAACATTCGAGGAGAGTGCGCGAAGGGGGCATTCACACGGATGGAAGGTATGCAGGAGAGAATAGAAATCATGATTGAGGAGGCCTTCAGCAAAAAGGAGTGGATCAAAATGGGTCTGCCTCTGAAGACAAGGAGGCAAGAGGACGAGGTCCTAGTGGTTATGGTTGCAGAAAAAGAATCGGAAGTTGAACTAGGGGCCAGCCTGCCCAAGGCGAAGGAAGGCAAGAAGGAAATGTCAGAAGTAGTCATTGAAGTCCCAGACTTGCTACAACTTATCAAAGCTATTAGATATCACAAAGTTGGGATAGACCTGGCAATACTTGCCAAGTTCGAGGATGAGGTCCGAAAGGGTTATTGCCTTAATGGAAAGATAATTAGCATCCAGCCCCGCATCATGGAGGTAGCCAGGCCAATCCCGACCGTTCGTTTTTTAGGAGAACGATCCCAGAAGTACAAACCCGTAGGAACGAAGGCTAAGCCTGTCTCGATCCTAGTGGAGACATCAAAGGGAGAGACTTTGGAAAAGAAGGAGGAGGTCCTGCGGGGAATAAGGGAGAGGCGAGCAGCGGAAGGGCATCGGATACGCGATGAAATAGCAGAAACCATGAAAATAGGGGTGGAAGGGTTCTTAACAACAAAGGAAACTCAGCTCATAAGGAGGACGTGCCAAGAGTTTCATCTAGCCTTTCCATTCAATGATCACCAGAAAGGACGGTTAGATGCGAAATTAATTCCCCCTGTTAGGATCCGCACAGTAGAGTTTGCCTATGAGTTTGGGATAGCGACAGAGGTCACCGACCTGCTTAGAGCCAAGATAGATTCGTTCGTGGCTGAACCCACCGCATCCCCCTACGCGAACAAGTGGTTCGTTTTCCAGAAGCCCAACAAGACGCTCAGGTGGATCCAGGACTTGCAGAAGCTTAATGCAGTAACAATTAGGGACGTGGGTTCGCTCCCACAGGCGGACTTGCTGGCCGAATCGCATGCTGGACGAAGTATTTACTCCCCGATAGACCTATACTCAGAACATGATCAGTTGCCGCTCGACGCGAGGGATAGACCGTATACCGCCATGCACACACCAGTAGGGCAGTTGCAGATGCAAGTGACTCCTATGGGTTTCGCGAATGTGGTGGCAGAGGCGCAAAGGAGAATGCTGGCTGTAGCAGGAGATATGTTCCCAGAGAAATGCAAGCCATATATAGACAATAACCCCATAAAGGGCATGCAAAACAAGGATGAGACAGAGGTTGAGCCGGGCGTGCGAAAGTTTGTTTCGGATCACCTACAGGATATCAAGGATCTCTTATAGCGGTTTCTGGTTTATAATATTAMCGCAAGTGGACCAAAGAGCATCCTGGCTGTTCCGGAGGTAACCATATTGGGGTTTCGCTGTGGGGCTTACGAGAGAAGACCCGACCCGGCAAAAACTGATAAGATCTCTCAATGGCCGAYGCCCCTGCGCACCACGACGAAAGTACGAGCCTTCCTAGGGGTGGTCGAGTTCTGGAGGATCTTCATCAAAGGGTTCGCAAAGATAGCGGAGCCTATCCGCGTGATGATTAGAGAAGGTGGCACTATGGAATGGACCGAGAATAGAGAAGCGGCAGCCCAGACCCTTAAAGACATCCTGTCTTCCCATCAGGTCACCCTAACAGCACCCTGTTTCAAYGATGAGGTAGGACGACCCTTCATCTTAGAAACAGATGGGGGACCGCTGACAGTCGGAGGGGTATTGATACAGAAAAGCGAGGAAGGCAAGGAAAGGCCAATCAGATTTGAAAGTAGAACCTTGAATTCGGCAGAGCGGCGGTACTCACAGTTCACGAAAGAGGTCTTAGTGATCCTGCATTGTCTTAAGACCTTCCAAGCGTACCTGTTTGGGAGGCAGTTTATCCTGAGGATCGACCCAACCAACGTCGCCGAGGCACTAGAGAACTATAAGCCTATAGACCCAACCGTCGGGAGATGGATAGGCTTCATATGGCAGTTCGACTATAAGATCGAGCGGATTGCGGGGTTCCGAAACAGGGCGGATGGGCAGAGTAGGGTATATATCACACCGGAAGGTATAGAGGACGCAGAGCCGATTGGCGCCTTCCTGGAATACGAAGGAGACACCCTTGTTGTGGATAACGAGATGGCAGACTCCATAACCACGACGGGTCAGTTGCTGATCCAGACCTTGAAAAAGGGCGCGCCTGCGGTAGTTGCGGAACTCAAGGAAGGACCGGTTACTACGTTTAGGCACAACGACGAGAGGGATTCGTGGGGTGCAGTGATTGGGCCTAAAGAAGAACTGATGGCAATGGTCGTTGAAGGGGGACAGGACGCTGTGATGACCTTAGCAGAATCCTGGGCGTAAAGGGAACTGCAGTATCTATGAATAAGGCTTAGGGGGAGCAGGATACCGACCAGAACGAACGATAATTCTTTCTCATACAGATGTATGAGGGCGTCTTCAGGGAAATCGGCCTACTGCTCGTAGGAAACAAGCAGCCCACGGAAGTCAGCCCCAAGGCAAGGGAGGAAGCCGAAAAGTATGTTCTAAGGAACGGTCACCTGTTCAAGAAGGAAGAAGGGATGATGCCCAGACGAGCCGTGTGCGGAAGGTCTAGGCAGTTAGATATAATCCAGGCAGTGCACGATGGACTAGCTGGAGGTCATAGGTCATCCAAGGGGACCCTTGCGAAAATCGCACCACTCTACTACTGACCAGGAATGGCAGGTATGGTGGCAGCGTACTGCCAGACATGCTTGATATGCCAGGAAAGGAGTTCCGCACGTGTCTTCGAGCCCCTTAGACCTACCCGGGTACTTGGGCCGGGGCACTTAGTCCACCTCGATCTTGCGGTTATGCCAGTGTGAACGGATGGATATAGATACATCCTGGATGCAAGGGACAATCTCAGTGGCTACGTAGAGGCGGTAGCACTCAAGAGAAAGACAGGGGAGGGAGTGGCCGATTGAATAGAGGATTTCTACCTAAGACACCCCTTTGTACGCAGGTTCATAGCAGACTATGGGACGGAGTTCGTCAATCAGGAGGTATTGAGCAGGCTTAAGACCTTGTGCGTACCCATCAAGATCACTAAACCATATCACCCTGAGGCAAACGCACCGGTAGAAAGGGGGCACCGGACTTTGAAGAACACAATCGCCAAACTGGCAGTGGATGATTTGGGAAACTGACCACAGTTCCCCAAGCAGGTAGTGTTCTCAAATAACATGACACCGAAAAGGACGACAGGATGCATTCCGGCAGAACTTTGGTATGAGAGGGAGATTGATTTTCCGGTGGAAGCCTTAGTCCCCACCTGAAACAGGCCAGATGACAATCCACGCCTGTCTACTCAAGAATTAATTGTCGCACGATGCCAGCAGGTCGTTAGAAATGAGGAAGCCTTGGAAGAAGTGGTCAAGCACGTGATGGATAGCCGAATGAGGGACAAACCAAGATGGGACCAGGTGAAGAATATCCGGAAAGAACCACGGAAAATGTGCTAGTTAGGAACTCGGCCCTTGAGAGCACGTGGTCTGGGCAGCTGGGGAAGAGGTTCAAAGGGCCCTACAGGATCGCTAAGCGGGTGGGATTGAACACGTTCGAACTTGAGGATCGTGATGGTACTAGTATAAGAGGACCATTTCCGGGACAGAGGCTGGTCAGGTTTTTGAGCAAGGATTCTGTGGAACAATGGGTATAAGAAGCCCATGACAAGGAAACAGGGGAAGTGACAGCTTGAAAGGTAGGCAGTTGGCTATAGTTCTGGACCGCCTCTCTCTGGAAGTGATCATGACCACAGAGACTGTTCGTTTGTGTGTCGTAATTTTTGTGCAAAATGGGGAGACTGCCTAGGCTGACTATGAATGAGGATGGAAGCCTGGACAATGTACCGTAGTATGGTGGGGCAATTCTGTGGACTGCTTACATGAGGTGCCTATGAGGGGAACGATGTGCCTGAGGGATGATGGGACCGCGAACTACATGGGGGCAAGCAAGGGTTCTGGGAGGGCCTGCAAATCTGCAAATGGGAATGGGAGGGAATATGTATGTACGAGGGGTTGCGGACCTTGCGGTGACTGTTATGCATGGACAGGACCAGGCAAGAAGAAAACAACAAGAAATCAGCAAAATGGAGTTTGGAAATGAAAACGACAGCAACGCTACCAACAGGCCTACTGAGGGAGAGTCATCAAGACAGGCTGGAGAGTCAAGCTCCAGGAAAAGGAAGTTGTATGTGGGATTTGATCACAATCTGGTTGTGAACAGGGGGGGCAGAAAGCAAGGGACCAGGGGACCGTCACCACCAAGGGAGGGGGAACCAATAGTCCTCCCATTAGAAAGTGACACTAGCAGTGAGGAGGAAGGAAACCCAGGGAAAAGGCACAGGATGGAGGAGGAGGAGTCCATTGAAGTCATAGACCTCAGCAACGAGGAGGAAGAGGATGAAGTGACGACACCGACAAGGGAAGTACGGGGTAGGGAGGACGACCCGGGGGAAGAAAATGACAAATGGATATGAGAGTTTGGGTCGTCTTTTACCAACTGGTTCGACCAATGGGCCAGCATCCTACGATACGAATGGGCAATGAAAGGCATGCAAAAGTTGAGCAGGGGGGAGGACTTATCTCCAACTACTTTCTTCACGGAGGAGGAGCCTCTTGGCCTACAGAGGTCAAAGAGGCTAATGCAACAAGAGATTGAGGCTCGTGCAAGGGAGGTTCGACGTACGGCGACTGGGCAGTAGAAAGGGGAATGGTCATAGCAAGGATTAGTTAGAAATTGGGGAGGACTGGGAATTGGGCAGGCAGAGCTGCCATTTTGAATGTTTTGCAGTTGAACTCTCTGGAAGCAAACGACAACGGCGTAACGCCTATTTTGAAGTAAGTCTAGAACTAAGTATCTGGTACTACTTTGCACAAGTAGTTGCTCCTTCAGAAAGGGCATGGGGGTCACTGCACGTGAGATTGGAACTATGAGGGATTGGGGTTTAGATGAGACAAGCCTGTAATGTTACTTTCACATTCAAATTTTGTTTTCTTCCTTTTTGAAGAAAACTATGATAGAACAGCCCCTGAAACTGGGGAAGTCAGTATGGTTCGGGTAGCCGGTGCTACTTTGTATGAGTACTCGCTCCTTTGGGAAATATGGGCATTAATAAGGAAATGAGGAACGATTGGCTTTGTTTTGGAAAATGGGCAAGGGTATGCGAACTACTGGAGACTGGAAGAAAAAGTCAATGGTAGAAGAGTTCTTTTTTGTGAATTGTGTACCCATGGTCGAATGAGTCATGACATGTGTTTTTGTGAGAGGTTAGGGGACCTATGGGTAAAGGGGCATGAAGAACCCTCTTCCCTAAGAGCCTAATCCAACAGGTCCTACACCAGTCCAGAACAACAAGATGTATGAGACTTCAGAGAAAGAGAAAACAGTGAGGACACACACCCTTTGCAATAGTTGAACGGCCGGGCGGGCTAGTGCTGCTTGAGGTTACGACCCTCAACTCGAGTACTAGACGCTAAGTCGGATGTATGAATGGACATAAGGATGGCAAGTGGTATAAGGAAGAGGAAGAACCATGCGTGAAAACCCAAGAGGATAGCCGTCTTCTAACCCCCGAGACGAGATAGGATCCGTGTCCTCGAGGCCCACCCCCTTGGGCGGTAACATTACAATGGACAAAGATGATCCTAACCAGGCTGTCCAGCTAAAACGGACAAGGATGACCCTAACCAGGTCGTCCAATTGGAATGGATAAGGATTGTCCTAACCAGGCTGTTCGATTGCAATGGATAAGAATGACCCTAACCAGGCTGTTCGACTTGGAATTGGAAAAAACCACCCTAACCAGGGTGTTCGGAATGACCCCTCACAAGGGTCATTCTTTGGAATTGGCACTGGGGTCCCCTTGCATGGTTGCTTGAGATGCATGATATGGAAAGAGCTGAGCTTTGGAAAAGATATGGGAAGAGCTGAGCTTTAGATATTGAAAGAGCTGAGCCTCGGAAAAAGACATTGGAAAAACTGAGCTTGGAAAAGATATTGGACTCAGCCTTGGAAAAGATATTGGACTCAGCCTTGGAAAAGATATTGGACTCAGCCCTGGAAGAGATATTGCATTGAGCACTGGACTGAGATTAGCGTGGGAATGAGACTAAATATTGAAATTGGATTAAGTATTGAAAATTGCATTGCATAAACGGGGGACCCTAGGCAACTTGAAATGGATTTGGAAATGACATTGAAATGGATTTCTCTTTTCTTCTAGTCTTTGGCCTCAGCGAGAGGGGGATACCGGTGCACGCATCGCGACCCCAAGACCTCTATCCCTTTGAGGGCGAAAGTCTCAGCACGACCTGCTCCTCCTTCAAGAGGGAGAGGGTTAAAGGACTAAGGCACCTACCACTTGGATCGGTGCGGGACGTCCGGAACTGACCCTGACAATGAGCTCTAGTCGGGAAGTTCAAACTGCGCCTCCTGTTGAATGCCTAAATGTCAAAGGGCGAGAGAGCCAAATGGGCAAGGAAGTCATTCTCATCAAGTCTATTTTGTCCTCTCTAACCACACGCCATGTCATAAAGGGGTGTCATGGCTGTTTGGGTCGGACCTCCGCGGCCCGCACTAAGTTGGGCGGCACTGTCCAATGGGAGGGGTCTGGCGAGATACCGGGTGGAGTCCGCCACCACCACGGGACATTGAGACTGCCCTGCCGGAACATTACAACCGTTTCAAGACTAATTGCGAGGTCTTCGTAACTGCACTGGCGGACTTATCGAGAGTCCAAACTCTCTTGAAAGGAAGAGGCCGGAATCCAGAAAATTAACACTCGGGAGGAACGATTCGCGTGGAACGCTCTTACAGCTAGACGAGGCTCTGGAAGGCTCAGATTGGACCTGCCTGCCGGAAGTGAGGAGGAACCTCAGTATTGGTGTTCGCCACGCAAGAAAGGAAAGGTCGGACCGGGTAGAAGGATGAGGCGTCGTCCGCTGGGGAAGAACTGACCACTCTTCCTTTTGTGAAGCGGGTGGGCTTGTGTCCTTGACTTGCGGTTGGTGGGCCAAAGGTCTGCGTACCTCCGAGTGAGAATCAGTCGCGCGATGGGGACATCGCGTTTTGAGTGGGGGGAAGGTGTGCCATCTACCAATGAATACGCATGGAAAAAGACTTGTAATCGGTTTTGCATGGGCCTGAGAAAAGGGGTCTGGAAAGACACCAAGAAAAAAAAAAGACTTGTTATTGGTTTTGCATGGACCAGAGAAAAATGGGTCTGGCAGGATGCCCAAGACAGAAAAGACTTGAGCAAGTGACATGGTATGAACTTGAGAAAAAGGGCCTAGCAAGACAGCCAGGAAGGAAAGGGCTGGTACGATTGACGCTGCATGAGCTTGAGAAAAATGACTGATAAGATATTTGGAAAAGAAATGCACAAGGGATGAACCGAGCATTGCACATGGAAAGTCAATTAAGTAAAAGGCAAGAAAGGGCAGAGGATGATATGCATGTAGAATTGGCAAGACCTGAGAAAGACTGGGTAAAATGACCCGGGGAAAATGTATGTGGATTTGGCTAAGCCTGGGCCTCGGGAAGAGGAAAAGTCGTATCAAAGACGTGGATTGCGCGGACTGAAAAGCAGATCATTTGTGGATGTTCTAAGAGTAATGAATGAGACAAAATCAAAATGATTTCTGCTCAAGAATGTTTTCTCAATGAAATGGGAAGATAGATTTGAGATTACGAATGCAGCCTTCAAGACATTGTCGAGAGTGAAAAATAACGTACAATGAAAGACTAGCTGCAAGGCATGTCTGTTGTCAGATCCCCTCAAGGGGCGATGCTAGTCAACTTGATGAGAGAAAGAGACATCAAGTTGCTTAAGCTCCTTGACGTGTTTCTAACTCGCACCTGGAGGAAGCCGTGACGAATGATCCTTGTGACATTCGTCGTTAAACTCTCCCTTTTGCCTCGGTTCCTTGGGAGAGTGATGGACTTGTCGCCCTCTCCTTGTGGGACGATATTGGAGGATGTTGGGAAGCCCTTGAGTATTTGGGAGTTCCAGTGAGAAAGAGAAACAACTGTGAGGCGGACGTTGATGCGCAGAGAATGTTACGCGCTTGTTACAAAGACACTATTGAGCTTGTGGACGTTACGCAATTCAAGGGAAGCCTTTTGCTGAGGAGCCTGTCGGTCTGGTTGTGGCAGGCTTCCCTTGCCAAGACCTGAGCGCCATGGGATGGCAACTTAAACTAGGTCTGGCTGACATGAAAAAGGGGAAATCCGAAACAGAACCTTTGACTCCCAATTACCCTACTCCACCCCAAAGGGCGGAAGCTAAAAAAAACCCGAGTAAAGAATGAGAGAGAGGACAAAAAGGACCCTGGCAAGTTAACTACCCGTCTCACCCCACCTCTCTTTTCCGTCGGTCGATCATTCCAAAATCCCTACTGACTATGGACTGGTACGCGATGAGGACATCGCGAATGAGTGGGGGGAATGTGTCGGGACTGGTGAGTCCCGAATGACTTCCCGTCACTCGAGAGGCTGTATGCAACTAATTTGTGCACGGCAGAGAAAACCGGAGGCAAGGATGTTGGAAGGACCGAAGGTGTAGGTGCAGACGCTAGGAATCTAGAGGTTGCTTGAAGTCGCCGGGACCCATGGACTAAGAAGAAATTGATGGAACAGGGGGGCGGCTAAGGACCGCAAGAAAGCAGCTAAGGCGACTCTCCCTCCGAAACGGACAAGGACCGCCAGGAATGGTGATGACGTAGGATACACGCTGCAAAGAGAAAAGACAAGTGGAAAAGGATAGGACGTAAGGCGTCGACACGAGAAAATGTAGCCGAGCCAAGTAGGCCACTAAGACGCAGCGGCAAGAAGCCCAAAGGGGCCACAGGCCAAGTAAGGACTCGTGTCCCGGGAGGCCAACGGCATGACAGTGTCGGGGACCACGTGAGACCGAGAAGAAAATGTGGCACCCATGGGACAAGTGTCGGGGACCGCACGGGACTAGACAGGAAATGCGGCGCCTGTGGGACAAATGTCGGGGACCATGAGGGGCTAAGCAAAAAAATAATAATTACGGTACTAGCACGGGACAAGTGTCGGGGACTAGTGTCGGGGACTAGTATCGGGGACTAGTGCGGGGCAAGTGGCGGGGACCTGTGGCATCTCAAGGAAAAATTGTGGCAAGGTGTGTGGTGTAGAAACATAAAAAAAACAAGTTGCGCCGTCAAGATCGAAGATCTTGACTACCAAATTTATTAGCACCGCTAGTGCAAGCACTAGTGGCAGCAAGTGGGAGGGCTAAAAGAAAAAAATAAAGGTAGAGAACAGGTAATGGGAGGCATAGGAGCAATCCGAAAAATCTCGGATTGCCCTCCCCCAAGAAAGTAGCGCCAAAGGGAGCCGACATGGAGAGAATAGGCTATCCCGGAAACAAAATCGGTGCATGGGGACCCTCCGTTTGGGGGAGAGGAAGACTAACGGTGGCTCCCAAGGGCATGGAAGGGCCACATCTGCAGTCCGAAAAATAACGGACTGACGCTTGGACATAGGAAGGGCCAAAACTAAGAGGGAGAGGCAAGAAAATGGCCTTAACGGCTAGTTGGCACTTGACAAGCAAAAAAAAAAAAAAAAAAAAAAAAAAAAAGGGTGAGAGGGAGTGAGTGAGTTGGTCGTTAGTAGGGACTGCAGCAAGTAGGAGCAGCCAAGTCCCAACTATCCAAGAAAAGGGGGAAAAGAAAAAGAAAAGAAAAGAAAATTAAGAAAAGGGCCTTAACGGCTAATTGACACTTGGCATGCACAAAGAAAAAGAAAAGAAAAAGAAAATGGGTGTGAGAGAGGATAAGTGAGTTGGCCGTCAGTTGGGACTGCAGCAAGTAGGGACTGCCAAGTCCGAACTGTCCACAAGTGAAGGAAAAAGAAAAGAAAAAGAAAAGTAAAAGGGGGAAAGACAAAAGGGCACAAACGGACAAAAACGGACACCTAGGGGAGGGATTTTGGACCAGATTCACTTGGACAATGTGGCGATTACAAAGGACCATCTTTGATTTATGCTGAGAAAACTAAAGAAAAACAAGGCCCCATGCAACCGAAAAATTACGGATCGCATGGGGGAGACCAAAATCAAGTTCTAAGTGTTCCGAAAGCCAAAATTGAGGCCGGATGCACTTGGGAAGTGGCCGCCGGATTTTCTTTTGGTAGGGGACTAAATGAGGGGCGTTGGGGCGAGGGAAACTACCCCTAATGCAGTCTGAGATGAAGAGGATTGCATGGGGATGGGTAAGCTTAAGTTCTTGAGGCTCCGGGAGCCAAAAGTGAGTCGGAGGCCTTAAGAAAACTAACGATTTATTTTCCTTGGGCTTGGGGCATGACATGGGGCTATGGGACTAGCGAAATGGTGAAGGGTGCAATCCAAGAAATAACGGACCGTAGGGAAAATGAGCCGCGGCACGCCGAAAACACTAGAAAATGGCGCCGTGGGCCTAGGGGAACGTGACGGCGAAACGGCAACAGCGCGGCAAGGGCTCCGCGGCCGGAAAGTTGTCGACGACGCTTGGGATCCATAAAGAAAAAAATAAAAATGGGACTGCCAGGGACATGGGAAGTCCCAAATAAAAATTAGACATCAACCGGGATGACACCGGGGGCCAAAGGGGGCTAAAAACAAATTGTCGGAAAATGGGCTCTGTCGACAGCAGCGCGGCGGAGCAAAAAAAAAAAAAAAATGGGACTAGTATGGGAAGCGGCAGGGACTTGAGGTGTCCTGAGGGGGAGACCACTAGCTAAGGTGAGGAATGGTCATGAGAAATAAATGGCGCCGTCGAGATTAAGGATCTCGATGGTGGAAAATACTAGCATCACTAGTGCCAACACTAGTGGGTCCCAAACAGCAACACTAGTGGGTCCCAAACAGGTGAAAGCGGGAGTGAGGATCAATAAAGAAATAATAAGGGGAGGGTTGCCCAGAAGTCCGGAGTATTTCGAACTAGCTAGGCATGAGAAAACAAGAGCCTAAAAAACTCCAAGCAAGAAACGGGCTACTCAAGAAAAATCGGAGCTAAGGGGGCTCAAAATGGAGGCTAACGGGAAGGAAATGAGCCCCCTAGGGGCATGGGCATGCCAACCTTGTGAGTCGGGGTGTAACGGCCAACAGCCAGCCATGAACCTGGCCACAATCAAGGTCCTAACGCGTAGAAAGGAGATGCACAACAAATTGACACATGATACAAGGTCCTAAAAGAAAAAGAAAAGAGAATGGGGAGAAAAATGAGGAAAAATGAGGGAAAATAGGAGAAATGGGTGGAGGAGAGTGTGCCGGCCCATTGGGATGGCAGCAGTAGGGACTGCCAGGTCCCAATGATGACCTCACTCCTCCTAGATTCAAGGAGTGCAGGCCGGATTGCTGAGATATGGCCATATCTCAACAATATCTGAATTTAAAAAAGAAAAAGAAAAAGAAAATGTAAAGGGTGAAATTTCGGTTTTCTTTTGGACCATGGATCTGAAATCAGATCTCATGGTGGAGAGAAAACAACCATTTTTTGTGGGCCAGCAAAAAATGGCTAGATCCGAAATGAGGTAGCAGCCAAAAAGAAAAAGAAAACAAAAAGGAGAAAAAGACAAATTAGTGCATTTGGCCCAAAAAAGAGTCACATGCACAAAAAATTGAAAAATTGGACCTAGGGGCTCAAATTTGAAGCATGGGCTACCATGGGGTAGCTCCGAATAATCCTCGCCTTGGATCTCAGTCAGATCCAAAGCTGGAAATGCAGCGCCACATTGAAAAATGGTCCGGCCTACCCAAGGTAGGCCAAACTCAGAAAAAATGCTGAAAAAAGACCCTTGTTGGCCTTTTTCTCCAATTGGGGTTGCAGTTTCTTGGTCTAGGCCCTAGAAATAGCATTTTGAAAAAGGGATAGAGGCTTTGGGAGGCCAAGAGGCAATCCGAGTTGGTACCGACCACTCGGACTGCATGTATCTGACCAAAAAGAGGCCCAGGTACCTCCGAAGAGGCCTAGAGGTGAAAATTGGCCTTGGGGGTACCTCGATTCACTTTGGGGCACTTGAGAGGGCCCAAGGGTTGGGCGGACTGCTGTTCCCAGCCTATATAAGCTGACGATTCAGTCCGCCACATTCACACTTGCATGTGGAGTGCCCATGCTGCCCAAATGAGCCCGTGAGAGCTCTAGAGGCAATTGGAGAGTGGTGAGGGGAACCTCTGCTAGTCCGGAAGCTTGGAAGTGACTGTGAGCTAGTAGGAGGAGGCTCTACAAGCTAGTGATAGTGAGGGAGGTAATCCGCCATAGCTCCCTGGCTAGTAGAGGAGAAGGCAAGACTGAGAGGAGTCCCATTAGCTCTCCTAGAGGGGAGGACTACCATAGCCAAGGAAAGGTAAGCTTCATCTAGAAGGAGGCATCCAAGGGGGTGAGTGGAGAAGTGTCTTCCTCCTCCTCCTTCGTCTTCTTCTTCTTCTTCTTCTTCATCTTCTTCTTCTTCTTCTTCTTCTTCTTCTTCTTCTTCTTCTTCTTCTCCTTCTTCTTCTCAAGGAGGGAGGAAAGGCTTGGAGAGTGAGGCAGCCATAGCCAAGGAAAGATAAGCTTCATCTAGAAGGAGGCATCCAAGGGGGTGAGTGGAGAACTGTCTTCCTCCTCCTCCTTCGTCTTCTTCTTCTTCTTCTTCTTCTTCATCTCCTTCTTCTTCTTCTTCTTCTTCTTCTCCTTCTTCTTCTCCTCCTTCTTCTTCCTCTTCTTCTTCTTCTCCCTCCTCTTCTTCTTCTTCTCCTTCCCCCTCATCTTCCTCCTCCTCTCCCCCTCCTACCTCCTCTTCTTCCTACTCCTTCCCCTTGTGTTGTTGAGCTAAAACTTGGTCCTTTTTTCTCTTAATCTCCCTCTCCTACTCATTTCTCCACTTGGTTGCAAATCGTAACTCGTATCTTGATGATGCGTAGTGTTTGAGTGTTGATTCATGCTTGTTTTGTCCATTCTAGCCTTTCCTTGTGAATCGCAATCCTTCTCCTTGTGTTGTGGAGCTAAAACTTTGTATTTTCATCTCATAATCTCTCTCTCTCACTCATCTCTCCACTTGGTTGCAAATCGCAACTCATATCTTGATGATGTGTAGTATTTGAATGTTGATTTATGCTTGTTTTGTCGATTTTAGCCTCTCCTTGTGAATCGCAATCCTTCCCCTTGTGTTGTGGGGCTAAAACTTTGTATTTTTCTCTCATAATCTCTCTCTCCTACTCATTTCTCTACTTGGTTGCAAATCGCAACTCATATCTTGATTATGTGTAGTGTTTGAGTGTTGATTCATGCTTGTCTTATCCATCCAGCCTCTCCTTGTGAATCGCAATCCTTCCGCTTGTATTGTGGAGCTAAAACTTTGTATTTTTCTCTCCTAATCTTTCTCTCCTACTCACCTCTCCACTTCGTTGCAAATCGCAACTCATATCTTGATAATGTGTAATGTTTGAGTATTGATTCATGCTTGTTTTGTCCATTGTAGCCTCTCCTTGTGAATCGCAATCCTTCCCCTTCTGTTATGGAGCTAAAACTTTGTATTTTTCTCTACTAATCTCTCTCTCCTACTCATCTCTCCACTTGGTTGCGAATCGCAACTCATATATTGATGATGTGTAGTGTTTGAATGTTCATTCATGCATGTTTTGTCCATTCTAGCCTCTCCTTGTGAATCGCAATCCTTCCTCTTCTGTTGTGGAGCTAAAACTTTGTATTTTTCTCTTCTAATCTCTCTCTCCTACTCATCTCTCTACTTGGTTGCAAATTGCAACTCATATCTTGATGAGGTGTAGTGGTCGACTGTCGATTCATGCTTGTTTTGTCCATTCTAGCCTCTCCATGTGAATCGCAATCCTTCCCCTTGTGTTGTGGAGCTAAAACTTTGTATTTTTCTCTCCTAATCTCTCTTTCCTACTCAT
>BFEA01000440.1:1096886-1120786 GCA_003427395.1 Chara braunii
AGAGAGAGAGAGAGAGAGAGAGAGAGAGAGAGAGAGAGAGAGAGTGAGAGAGCGCTGTCGGAGGGCGCGGTGTCCCGGCCCTCCTCTGTGTACCAAATCCCTACTTGGTAGTACCCTTAGTTTAGTGCTGCGATCAGTAGCTTCTCCCGAAACACTGTGACGGTTGGTACGTGGGCTATAGTATGATGTGGACCAGTCTCGGTGGCGTAGCCCTCAGCAAAAGGGGGGCGCGACAGGACTTCCATTGGTCCACGCAGGCTCGGCGCCCTGCTGTACAGTAGAGCACAACCGGCCTGTGACCGTGGTAGCCGCCAGGTTCGCCCTGCGACGCGGAGGTGAGAAGGCTGGCCCGGTCTTTTCAACTGCGCGCCAAAAGCCCCGGTACTAAGTTATGGGTAAGGTGCATGGAGACAGACCGCTGTCAAAGGAAACAAAGCTAAGTAAAAGAAATAAAAGAAAAAAAAGTGTGAGAGCAGAAAGGAAAACTAAGAGTCAGAGTTGCATATGGATCGCGGCCCTTGCTTTAATCGGGAATAATCCGACGATATCGGGCTACTGTACCGTTGAGTCTTCCCCTTTCTATTTTATTTACTATTATTATTATAACCGTCATTGTTAACTTCTCAATTTTCCAGATGCGGCTCTCCTTTTCTGGGTTCAGTCACTTCGTAGGGGAGGCCGACGGTTCAAGTTTTGGGCTGCGGCTACGGCCTGGCAACCTAGAGTGGACCGACTCCTCGTAAGACTCCTGTACCAGAGACGCATGGTTGAAGTGTTGCGCTGTAAAGCCTCAAAAGAAGGGCGACCCTCGGCCGCATTGGTAGGGAGCCTATCACCCCCCAGTGGAGGGTCATAAGCCCCCTCCATGCCATCGGACACGGGTACCCGTCGGGTATAAGCCAACGCGTACGTCTTAAAGAAAGAAAAATGCTTGTCAGTGTCCCGTTATGGGACTTCAGATATTGGGCCGTGGTCACATTGTGAATATTAGTGGTTTGACGACAGCATAGCAATTTCGAACCATACCTTGACCGTTGAGCAGAACTTTTCTTTTAGAGCGCGGGGTCATAGCGAGGTGTGAGCCTATAAAGAGGTGAGGCAAACGAGTTCTTGGCAATGAAGCCTCTTCTGCTATGTTGACGTTATTGGCCTGAGAAAGCGGTGGATAGTCTGTGGGCACGAGTGTTGGGTCTCGTGTTGTGCTATCTATCAGGACGGGCGGGCTATCTTGAGTAGCAATGGCGCTACACGGCTATAGGCCTGCCCGTTGGCGGCACACGGTGCGTTGGGTCCCAGTGTCAGGTGAAGGCCCCCTGATTACGACGGCCCTGAACTATGATGGGGGAGAAGTAGTTCGACTGAAGGTCTGTATTGAAGGGGGGAGAGAGGAGGAGATGCGAGGTGACCAGAGGCTGGAGGCTGCCATTTTCGAAGCCCGCGACAAGGCAGAGCGGAGGTGCAAACGAGACGAGGTGACCGTGGGCTTGAGAGTGACGGTCATCTCTCACGAGACCGAATCATCAACTAGGACCGACACAAGCGAGGAGCAGCACAACGAGAGAGACTCAGGTGGGGAGAGTGAAATGAGCGAGGCTGACTGTGAGATGGATCTCAGGTCCTGGAACCGACCCGAGGAGATCCAAAAGTACCACCGGGCCGCGGAGCCGGTGGAAAAAAGGCCCTGAGGTCAACTCACGACACCCGACTCCCAGAGGCCGCAGGACCGGAGGCCGCGGGACCGGAGGCCGCGGGACCGGAGGCCGAGGGGGAGGAGGTAAACAAAGCAAGGGGAAGAGATAAGTGTGAGACGCGAGAGGCAGAACACATGCGCTGCGAAGAGGTCAACGAAGAGAGGTACAGAGAGTGAGCGGAAACGAGATGAGCTCTCGAAGCACGCCTGATGTCAACTGAACAGCCTGTGCAGCAGACCAGTGGGGACAAGATGAGTGGTGCTCGTGAGTGTGATGAGTGAGCTCAGACTGCAATATCAGTTTTGGCTTCAGCATAAGCTGTATGGATGAGCGTACTCGATCCTGTTGGAGATGGTTGACCTCAACCGTTGTCTCTGCGCACGCATAGAGTATTCTGTGACTAATAAGCCGCTGTGAGCTTCCGTGACATGCTAGTCAAGTGTTCGTCTTCGCGCTCACTAGGGGTACATTGTGACTTATGAGTCACGACAAGCCCCCGTGACATGTTGTGGTAATCATCTTCCGTGACTCTTTAAGTATTCGCCAGAAGTGACTCGTCTCTCTTTTCATCTCGTATGCCTCTCCTGAGTGAAAGCCGCTGTGAACTTCCGTGACATGCTAGTCAAGTGTTCGTCTTCGCGCTCACTAGGGGTACATTGTGACTTATGAGTCACGACAAGCCCCCGTGACACGTTGCGGTAATCATCTTTCGTGACTCTTTAAGTATTCGCCAGAAGTGACTCGTCTCTGTTTTCATCTCGTATGCCTCTCCTGAGTGACAGGCCTTAAAGCCATTCCGGCTCGCTCACCGAGCGGTTACGAGTGGGAGAGAGAGCAGTCCACGTGTGGTCCCCCACGTCAATTGAGTCGCAAGGAGTCTGTATGACAAGAAAAAGCCATCTCAAGTGGCTACATACGAGCGGATGTCAACTAAGCTAGCATCGCTAGCGTCTTTAGTCTCCGCATGTGCTGTGCATTTTGTTTTTGAAGGGAAGGTAACCAAGATTAGGAGGGGACATACGCGCATAGACGGTTCCGAGGGAAATGTGCAACGCAGGAGCGGTGCATGTTCGAGAGAGAGATACGTGGACGGCAGGCGGAAGCTCTGGGAGAAGAGAGGGAAGTCTACGAGAGGAGCCGTGCAGAYGAGTGTGCTCTGTCTTGCTAGATACAGTTGACTTCAACTGTTGTCTTCGTGATCGCCCAGGGCACCTTGTGGCTGATGAACCGCAGCGCGACTTCTTGCGCGCTCACCAGGGTGACTAGTCTCAGTATCTCTTTGCACGTTCTCCAGGGTGATAAGCAGTTGGGTGAAGATCAGGAAAGACCGAGCATCGGAGCGTGATTAGACGAGCGCTGAAGAAGTGAAGATCAGGGAGGACGCGCTGCTCTCTCGTTGTTGCCGTTGTCGCCCTACCGCTGGATCTCGCGTAGCTTGCTAAGGATGAAATTCTCAGTTCTCGACATTGGATCAGCCAATGATGGCCAGGAAAGAGAGGCATTCTCCACCGTGCTTTAGATAGGTGAGCGGAAGCAGACGCCTGTCTTAGTATTGTTATTGGGGTTAGTGATAACTAAGTGTGTTTGGTATGTCAGATCGAGTTACAAGACAGGAGGAACGGATGAAGGACGCAGGCAGCTACTACGAAAAAGATTCGTGCGCGCGAAAATAATCTGCTATAGCTTGTGAAGGTCTTGTGTGCCTTCTCTGTTGGAGTCATCTACTGTCCACCTGTGCTCAGATACTTACCTGTACATTAGTCAGTCTCTTGTTCCTCTTGTTGATAGTGGGGAGGCTAAAGCGCAAGGATCCTTTTTGGTTGTGTTCAAACCTGGGTTTGAGCTCGGTGCTACAAGAGTGTGTGATTAGGGAGGCATTAATGTGGTGGTTTCGACTTCAGCCCGTAGTGAGTAGAGAGAAGGTCGCTCTCAACTGACAGGAGGAGGCTGATTATCGGATACTAAACAAGTGTTTGTGGAGACATAAAGTTGTCGGAAGGAAGGCGTAGCGTAAAGTCTCATGGTTCAAGGCTTGAGAATCTTGGTCGGGAGACATCAACGACAATTTTTAGTGGCATGTGGTTGGAACGAGGCAGATAAGAGCTCACCCTTTCTTTTTGATCCGCCGTCTCTTGCTTGTTTTCCCTTTGTACTTACTTGGTACAAGAGCTGCCCGATCTTGAGTTTCCCCTTCTCCAGACTTTAATAAGAAAATTGCTTAACCTTTAATTACTTCTTTTTTTTGTTTTGAGTCCACACATTACCTGATTGAGGCCGACGAACTTATTGATAAGCGCAAGACGCTCTGGACGTATCCACCAAAGGCGTTGGCCTATTAACTAAGGAAGTCGTAGCAGGTCGAGGTCCCGTTCTGGGGAAAAGGGTGACCCCACAGTGAGAAAGAAGTACTAAAATGTTGCTTTCTAGCCTGCAAGTGCCGTCTCATGGGCAGGAAAATATCTTTCCTGAGGGGAATTGCATACCTTATCGTGAAGTTTTTACTCGATGGGGATTGATTCTTACGCTTGCTTACACCACGTCTGCATGAGTGGAAGGTTTTATTTGAGGAAGTTCACCGAGAGTTGTTGAACACGCTCAAAATACAGAATATCTAGTCCCTCTTCTTTTATTTATGAAGACGAAGAAAAAGGTTTGACGCGTCAGTCACAGTTTGACTACTAGTCTCAGCCATAGCCATARYCGRGGTGGGTCATTGTTGTCCAAAAGTGGTGWTGAGGATCTGTAGCAGTCCAAAAAGGGTGTATATTCTTTGTTGTACTTGATGTATCATGCAAAGCTCAAGGCAGCGAGCACATCCCCCGCCTCTTATATTTGATGGGTACAGATCAAGCATGAGCGTGGGACCTCACAAATGATGCTCTTATAATTGATTTACTTRATCATTGCTCATCAATCTAGTTGTTTGAAGCTAGATCACCCRGAAAGAGAATTAAYCTGAKACCCTTATTGGACGATTACGACACCCTGAGTGCCTCGAGAACTGAGCCTATGTATCTTATGAGGCTTGAGAGTGTTGTGTCGTGCAATACACCTTGCAAGATGCTGGTGAAGGAAGTACTCAATTTGATCCAGCYGAATCCAGACATTCAATCATTMGAATTMWGAGGTCGAAGTTACCCTAAGTGAAGGCTATGTGCATCCCCGCTCAYRRAAAGGGGGAAACGGRAGCCGTTCAAAAGGCACCTGTGTGTGACACTGTGGAAATGAACAGACCAGATCTGACGTCGATTTGAAGCAAAACCAGTACCGAGGAGAAGGTTGAAAGTCTGGAAAGGAGAGTTATCACTCAAGTGACAGTTATCAGAGTCATCATTTAGGTGACAGTAATCAGAGTTATCCTTCAAGTGATAGTAATCAGAGTTATCATTCAAGTGACASTAATYGRAACTACCATTCARAYGACAACAATCAGATTATCAACCGAATCAGAATCAGCACTAAGAAACAGCTCTCAAAAGGCTCTTAAGCAGCAATCGGACAGCCTATAGTTGACAATCACTGGTTGGTCTATCCAACCCTTGACACCTATAAAGCACGCCACCGCTATGTCTTACACCAGACTGCCTTCGAAGGAGTGAACGCCACATTCTAATCAAGAACATCATTGTTGGCTGTCTAACCAATTCTTGGTGCGAGCCTTGAGAAAAGAGAGGGCGTTATGAAAGAAAGTGAGATCTTGGTGATAAAGCACCGAGTGAACAGGGACAAGAGTGAAGGATGGGAGGAAAATGCATGCAAAGATATGGAGATATTCAGACTAGTACAGAGGGAATTCGCAGTCAGAACCGCAGGAGAGAGAAAATACATAGAATACATAATCTATTTCTATGGGCTTGACAACATTCTGCACATTCGCTGGAAACGGTGAAACAAGCCAGGGTGAAGTTTGCGTGAGCTCATTAATACTTTGATTACTTTATCCCCAAAGCTTCAACGATATTTGAAACCGCACAGCACTCACTCTCGGTTAGAAACGGTTGAGCGGGCGAGTAGCGATCAGACAGTGTTCAAAAGAGGCACTCGGGTTACCGAAACCTTGACTCAGATAACTGATTTCAGACTCAGCGCTCTGAACGGTATCTAGATCGGAACTGAGGGACGGTACTCAGAACTGTACCTGAAGTCGTACTCCGGACAGTACTCAGAACTGTACCTGAAGTCGTACTCCGGACAGTACTCGGAACTGTACCTGAAGTCGTACTCCGGACAGTACTCAGAACTGTACTCAGTACTGTACTCGGGGCCGAACTCAAAGCAGTTCTCAGGACTGTACTAGAGACTGCGTTCAGAACAGCTCATGGAAAAGGTGTACAGAATGGCATCTAATTGTGGATTCAGTCGCCACCCAATTTGTGTTTTCAATAAACAACCAGCTCAGACGGCAATAAACATTCTTTAGCAAGCGATTAGTCTTCGGGCCAACAAGCAGTCAGTTTCCAGAACGGCAATTAGTCAGTGGCATCAAGTTCTCAGACGGAAATCAGTGAACAGGGGCCAGTTAAGTTAGTTACGAACTGCACTTCAGGGCAGCAATCTTAGTGACAGCGGACAAACGACAACTTGAAAACAATAACCAGAGAACAACAACCAAGAACAACAACGGGAAAAAAACAATCAGAAATCAATTATCCAAACAGCAGTCTACCCAAGAGTCTTTTCATGCTTAGACCATCGAAGAGTCTCTCGTTTTTTGTTGGGTGGTGATGTAGTGAGAGTTCAGTGAAAAGCATGGACAGACGCAACACAGTTAGAGTCTCTTGTTCTCTATATCAGGGCACTGCTGAGACCTGGAGGGAGAGTGCAGTCGAGGAATACAATCAGCAGACCACTACAATAATGGAACACTCGCTGTCCCTTATGAGAAGTCATACGAAAATCAAGAACACATACTTTCTGCACGACAGGAATGGAAAATTATGTGCCATCATGACTTCTGAAGGTACTGTTGAGGAAGCAAGGAGGACCGTTGGCAGCCAACCGTGAGCGTTTAGCCTCTGAACAGGAACGCCTCACTTTATCCTGGCATTCAGCAATCAGTTATTATTAGTGATCAGTTCAGTAATCAGTTTTTCAGCAATCAGTTTCCTGTGGTCAGTTTGGCAGCCACTCAGGAATCATCTAGTCAATTTGTATGGGCAGGAGTACTCATGAGCATAGTTTAGTCTGCTCCGGTCAGTGAGTCAGTACTGACCAGCCTCAATCGAATCTCATGCAAAGAGGCATTCCATTATCGGTATGTTAGTGTCATTGTTTTCAGGCAGGAAGATCTGTCAATCTTCGTTGTCCAGACCAATTTCGCTGATGGCACTATCCACGATCTGAGACCTTACCTGAAGAAGGGCAAGGAAACTCATGAGCTTTTTGATCCAGTCTGGATCTCAGCCACTGAATACCTTGAGCAGAGAGAGAGGGAGCTTGATGAGAGTGGCACTACGTTGATTCGCAGCTTTGGGCCGATGCTTTATACTGACTATCCTAGGCCTCCGGTCCCTTCTCTTCTCACTGATGGCACGAGTTGGTTGGATGTGATTGGTCTGGCAAAGAGGTATATCTCTCCTGCGGTGATCGACATTGAGGCGTTGACAGAGCAGACGAGGAGTCTTTTCAATGGATGAACTGCCTACTTTGTGGGATGAGTTTTGCTCCATGGTTGATTACCGTGGCATGTGCCTTGGATGGTCGTGTTCAGAGCTTCCTGGCTACAGGTGGCTTTTTGTCACGAGGCCTCAGTCTCAGATTGTACGTGGGGTGGGTCTTGACACCAGAGAGGAGTAGTGAAAAGAGATTGAGAGATGAACATGAGGGATGAGTGAGGACTCTTGAGAGGTGCTGACCACGCTCGTTTATGTGTACTTTCTGAGATTATTATGAGTTCTCATTCTTCCCTCACTCGATTGCTTCTGTTTGCCCTAGTCAGTCAGTCTTGTTTTTTTTTTCTGCATTATTCTTGCTTGATGATTGCCATTGTGGACGTTTTCTCACAGTTCTCAAAATCAGATTGACATAATTGATGCATGCATAGCACCCCATAATTTTATGATTATTGTTTGTATTAATTCTCTGCTGTTCCGAATCAAAATAAAAGATTCCTAAGACCGGGGACCTACGAAGATCACAATTGAAGGGTCTCGCTCGAAGCCGGACGCACACAACAGGAAGGAATTTGCATTATTTAAATTATTTTATTTATTGCAATTACATACAAAATCCTGCGTGACAACTTCTTGGTTTTCCGGTTGCCTTGAGAAACTCGACTGGAAAAAGTGCAGCAAAAATGGCGCCGTTGCCGGGGACGTGAAACGATTTTCGTGTTCGGAACGAACCTGGGTCATCATCATCTTTGAGTTTTGATTAGGACCTGAGAACTGTTGACATTTCTGTGAGCTTCATGTTAATGTTATTATGCTTATTGAAGTCCCGATTTTCTTGAGAATTACGACTGTTAACTGTGATTTATTTCTTCCTTGTGTGAGGTACCACACTCGATCGGGAAAAGGAGATTGATATTATTGACTGAAGAGAATCGAGCTTGACACCAGGTATGCCCAACTATCTCCCAACACACTGAAGAGAATTGAAAGGAAGAGAGTGAGACGAACCGAAACAGATGCTAGTCGACGGTGCTCTGAGAGAATTGTATAAATTTACTACAAAAGGGATATTTCCTTACAGGTATGAAGCTTGTTGGAGCTATCACTCTTGTGACTCAACCAACTGCAGAGTGCTGACTCACTCCTTAGAAGGAGGTATCTATGATATCCGCCCCTATGTCAAGGAAGGAGGCAACATTAATGGTGAGGATTTTGATTGGTTATGGGAGATTGTGATCCAATTCATTTATGATGAAAAGACAGATTTGATCAAGCAAAAGAGGAAAGTGGAATGGGGTATAATGCCAGTAACATACAAGACTGTTCCAATCCCTCCTATACCTGAAAGTTATTGTGATGGGACTAACTGACTGCCAATAATCAACATGGTATTGACAAGAGAGAAAAGAAGTGGTGGTCATGAGAGCTGAAGAGATTTCAGCAGACAGACCAAGAATGTTAAATTTTGGCAGAGGTTCAGATCCAAGTCAAGAGATGGTTGAATGTCTCATAAGGTCGCTGAATACTCAAAGCAAGAGAGAGGCATTTCCGTATGAAGTTGACAGGTATGAGATGGTCGAGAGCGGATGGGAACATGAATGATTATATGTACTGACATTCTATTTCACAGACCTGGATGTGTATGACGTAAGAATTTATGTCTCAAAAGAAAGAAGTGGTGATGCAGTGTATGAGAGATGTTGGGGATTTGCAGAAGAGGTAGTACTGAGAGAGAAAGAGAGGTTTGAGAGAGAGAACAAGTGCTTCACTGGATCTACACGATTTACTGCCTTCAAGGGATTTTCAGCTTCTCCCTTACCTGATATAAATTTATCAAAAGATGATTGGTTTGCGGTGATTGAGTTTGCCCAAAAAGTGAAAAGAGGTCAAAGAGTCTAATGAGTCGATGTTATGTACCCTTGAGGGAGAAATCTAAGCTCAGACTGACAAGAGGACATGAAGGGCTGTGTAGGGCCGATCAGACAAGTTGTTGAATTCTCTTAATTCTATAGCATGTAAGGTTGTAATTCCTTATGAAATCATAAGGTATCAAGCCATAAAGGGATCAGGACAAGAACAAGACAGTCTGTATGTTCTTACATGCTATTTTATTGATCTTGATGAATATGATATTGGGATTTATGTGCCGGAGCAAAAATTTGATGAAAGTAAAAAAGGTGCGTGTTGGCAACGAGCTTCGGATCTTGCGCATGATGAGAGAAAGAGATTAGAGCGGGAAGGAAGAAACTTCTCCTTTAGTACCTATGTCAGACCTTTTGTTGGGATACCATCACCGCCTGTTGAGGGACTCACGTTCCCAAGAGACAATTGGTATGCCATGTTAAAGTTTGCATGGAAAGTGAAGAGATCCCAAGAAGAATACTCTCAGTAGTCAGTATAACTACTGTGAAGGGTAGACTCTATGAGGTGATACGGTGTAATAATCCTTTTCTGATCCTAAGATATGAGACTTGTGAGAGAGGGCCCATAATATTTCATATTCCAGTGGTCAAATTCCTGAGTACTGGCAGCCTGGACGTACGAATTTATGTACCAGCCGGCCTAGAAAAGGAAGATGACTGCTTGAAGTGTCAGACAGGTGCTTACATTAGTCTCATAAGAACCAAAGAGTGGCTTGAAAAGTTAAAGAGAAAAGTAACCTGGGGGAAAGAAGTAAGACAATTTGAGAGGCTTTCTGAGTTCTCAATTGCTAAGGGATTTGAAGGCAAGAGAGATTGGATGCCTCTGTTGGAAGTCATTGCTGAGATTGGTAGTGCAAGAAAAAAAAATTCCACTGTGATGATAAAATCCCTACTCCTGAGTGCCTTTGAACACAAATTCGAGATTCCTGATTACGACCAACCTAAGATCTACCTTTCCGATATTGTTTATGATGTTTAACAATGCCCAGTTTGACTGAACAGCTGACACTAGGAGTTGTGTTGGAAGGTAGAGTAGTCAAGATAGAAGGGACTCTCCGGATCTCTGACAGAAGTCTTTCTACCCTGGATGAGCTTGAGTTTTTGCAGCCTTTCTTAGACCGCATGAGAGATTCTGCCTTGAGAGTTACCACTGACCAAATTGACATAAGCTATATGTTAAAGGTAGTGAAAGTGGGGACTACTGAGAGAGTAATATATCACACTTTTCAGGAACGGGTCTCTCTTGCAAGAAGGATCAGCAATGGGTTGTAAATGATGCAATTTGATTATGAGATTATAGACCTGACTCGATATTTTATGATTCGGGGTACTATAAAAGGGTATGACAGAAGACTGAGTAGGGATGATAAGACAGAATTGATTGAAGATTACATTGGAAGGCTGAGAAGGATTGCACTGCCCTAGATCACTACCCAATCGATTATTGATTATACCCTATATGTACAGAACTTTCAAGGGGTAGAGCAGACAAAAGAAGAGAGGAACGAGCTTGTATCTCTTGCGAGAAGAGTGAGAGATTGAAGGGCAGAGAAAAAAAAGGACAAGAGCCACAAAAAGAGAAGGGAATACTTTGGAAAATTTTATGGTCAAGATGGTAGGGCGAGCAAGACCGAGTACATCTGCAGGGACCAATGAAGAGGCCTTGGTTGGGGTTATATGGGAACTGGCCGAGAGAGTTGATACAATCAAAGGAGGGTCAGATATTGCGAGAGCAAAAATGTCAGATGGGAGGATTCTCTGCTTCAGAGGACCTCAAGTTAATGACTTTCTGGACGAGTATGAGTTATTTGGACTCAGTTATGGCTGGACAGATAAGCAACGGCTTAAGCACCTTCTATCTTATTGTGATACTGACTCAAGACTGACAGTTCAGGAATTAATAGAAGGTGCTACTACTTGGGAAGAAGTCGAGGAGAGACTGAAAAAAGAGTTTGAGAAAGATTCAGTTCCGACTACAACTAAGGATTTACTTAACATCAGAAAAGCTAAATATGACACTTTCAATGTTTTTCTTCAGACCTTCATCCGAACAGCAAGAAGAATTTCATATTTGGACGAAGCTCAGAGATGCCATATATTTTTGACAAACTTTACTGACACTGAAAGGCAAGCAGTCCTTAATCAAGCTCAACAATATCCTCTCAGATGGGATGAAATGGTTGCAATCATAAGAATTGTACCTACGGTCTCCCATAAGAAATGGTCACTGGATCAGATCAGTACTTTGGCCAAGGATTGGGAGACTGAGAATATAATGAATAGAGGAAGCAATCTAACTGCTGAGAATATTCTTCAAAAGGTGATGGCTAACTTTATGCCTGCAAGGCCTGCAACGCATGTTGTTGATGACAGGGGAAAGAAAAAGGTTGAAAGTGAGGAAGATGACGACGATGACGATGATAATGAGGGTTATGGAAGAATGGTGATGGAGGGAACACAGAGAGAAGAAAATATGATGAGCGTCCGAAGAGGAGTTTCACTTGATACTATTGTGGTGAAAATTGACATACTACCACCTACTGCAAGCCACTTGAGGAGGATGTAAGGAGTGGGGTGGCAAAAAAAGATGCAATGGGCCATGTCTGTGATAGCTCATGGAATAAGTTGGATCCCAGACATCCAAGAGGTATGAGACTTCTTCATCTTAAACATGATGAAAAAATGAAGATTAAGAAGAAGAGAAAGGTCAATGTAAATGTTCATTTCCTCACTGGGGACTTGCCGAATGAACTGGTACAAAGGGCAGATGACCCTTATACCATGATTGAGTTGTCTCTACAGCCCTTAACATTGACAGAGTGTGAGCCTAGTGAAGCATCAACAAGTGAGTCTCCATTGGGAGGGAACCCGACTTTTCAGAATCCCTCTGGACTAGTAGAGTCCTCTTCCAATGAAATGACTCATTTTCTAGCAAATATGATGTCATTCTATGGTGATCTACCCCCAGAACTTATCATGGAACCTAGTGTCAGGGTTGGTGAAGTAAGGAACCACCAAACCCGTATGACACCTCAAATGATAGAAGAAAAGAAAAGAAAGAAGGCTGATAAATCACTTATCGACATCCTTGATGATCCTGAACCGGAACGTTCACAGGAAAAGAATGAACAGGGGAGAAAGATAAAATTTGTTCTCAAGAGTGATTTGGATGATGGGACAGTGATTTCTGATGTAATTGCTAAGATGTTGGAAGAAACGGAAGTGACACTGTCTTTCAAGGAAGCAATGACACTAGCACCCAAATTTAGAGAAGAGTTGAAAAGGTTGATTGAGAAGAAGAAAATGGAAGTTAATTATTTGGGGTCAGGCTTTCCCAACCAAGTGAATAGATCATTGCCAGGTTGTAAGATGAGATTTGCAACTATGGGTTGTGGGCATCTTACAATTCGCATTAATCAAATGAAGATTCTAGCCCTAGTAGATTCTGAGACAGAGATGATACTTCTTTCACGAAGCATGATGGAACCATGTAATTTATCTATTGACAGACCTGCACAAAACGTACTAAGTAATATTGCAGAAGAGCTGTTCGTGGCAGGATTTATTGATAATTTGCCTATCAAGGTAGGGACAATGACTGTGGAGTTATTGGGTTTTGTAGTACCGGATCTAGATCATGACTGTATCTTGGGAACCCCATTCTTGCATAGGATGGAGGCGGTCAGATTTTTCAGTCATGAGGGGTCATCTTGGATCAGTCTATAGGATCCCGAGACTGCTCAAGAGCAGACCTTTATGGTCGGTACGAAAAATGACTTCAAGCATCAACTATCTGCTAATTCAAACAGGAGGGAGGAATCTGCTGAAAGAGTTAGGAGACTAAAGGAGGAAGGAAAACGAGAAGCAAAAGAAGAGATTTAAGTGCGAATCAATCAAGTTTCGAAGATAATGAGAGCCCTTGGTAAGCTCGAGGATGAGGACGGGCAAATTGAAGCCTTCAAGAAAGATGTGGAAACTGCTAATGGAGGGAAGATGAAATTAAGATTTGCATCGACTCACCTTTTTTTAGGAAAATAGTCACTGGGTCGAAAAAAAAATATAAACCCAAGGGGGTAAAGAAAAACCTAGTGGCAGTCTTAATAGCGAAAGATTATGATGAAGCATTGGAAAAGGAAAGACAAATTATAAAAGCATTGAGAGAGTCAGCAAAATTTGAGAATAGGGTCACCAGAGAAAGGTTAAACACAATGAAGATAGGCTCGGATCAGTTTATCCTGCCAAAAGAGAAAAAATATATCTTCAAGATGTCTCAGGAATTCTCTGGTGCTTTATCCTTTAACGATGAAGAGAGAGGGCGGTAAGACGTGGACATGATCAAGATGACCAAAATCTGGACGGTTGATCATGTTCCATGGAATGATAGACCAACCAAATATGCCCTGAAGGAAGAGGCAGAAGTTGTGAAGTATCTTGACAAAAAGATTGCATCTAATGTTGCTGAACCTGCTGATTGACCATATGCTAACCACTTGTTTTGTTTCTGGAAACCAGGGGGCGGGCTAAGATGGGTACAAAATCTTCAGAAACTCATTTCTGTGACGGTACGTGATGCAGGTAGTCTTCCTAATGCTGATCTCCTCGCTGAATCCTTTGCTGGTCGATGTATTTATTCCCTAGTTGACCTGTATTCTGGCTATGATCAGTTCCCTATTGATCCCACTAGCCGACCGATGACTGCCATGCACACGCCAAGGGGGCTTGTTCAGATGTGTGTGGTACCTCAGGGCTGGACTAATGGAGTGGCGGTGGTTCAAAGGGATATGATCAAAGTTATGGAGGATATTTCTCGTGAAATAACCAGTCCCTACATTGATGATAATCCTGTAAAAGGACCCTTGGTAAGAGATGAAACTTTGGCTGCAGGGGGAGTCAGAAAGTTTGTCTGGGAACATGCTGAAGGAGTAAAAATGGTCCTAGAAAGACTTCAAAAGTACAATCTGACTGCCAGTGGACCAAAGTCCCTTCTTTTCCAACCAGAAGTGATAATCTTGGGCTTCAGATGCTTCTCCAAGGGTAGGAGTCCAGATCCCAAGAAGACAGACAATATCTTGAACTGGCCTCTGCCTCTCAAGAGAGTGACAAACGTCAGGAGCTTCTTGGGAGTCTGTGGATTCTGGAGGATTTTTATTCCTCATTTTGCTGCCCTTGCAGAACCTCTGAGAGAAATGGTAAGACAAGGGACTAACTTAGCATGGAATGATAAAAGACAAGTTGCAGCAGAAACGTTGCAAGAAAAACTAAGAGATGGTGGAGTAGTATTGGGAGTACCCTATTATGATGATGAGAAGACAAGACCTTTCATCATTGAGGCTGATGGAGGACCAGTGGCTCTGGGTGGAGTGCTTATACAGAAAGATGAAAATGAAAGAGAAATGCCCCTAAGGTTTGAAAGCAGAACCCTCAATTCTACTGAAAGAGGCTACACCCAATTCAGGAAAGAGTTACTGTCAATCATCCATAGCCTCAGGTGCTTCAGGCACTACGTCTCGGGAAGGAGATTCGTCATGAGGACTGATGCATCTACTGTGATTGGTGTCATTAAAAAGCATCAACAGATAGATCCAACGGTCAGCAGATGGATCGCCTTCATCTGGACATATGATTTTAAACTGGAAAAGATCCCCACTGAGAAGAACAGAACGGATGGCCTAAGCCGGATTGAGTGGCGAGAAGAAGAAGATGATGTGAATGGAAGAATTGAAGAATCTGCCTATGTTGATAATTTTCTTAATGAAAAGGATGATGAGGATTATGAGGCACCATGCTCCTACAAGTGGAGTCTGTGGCCGGAAGAGAGAGATGGTTGGGGATAAATCCCAAGTGCATACGTTTATGAATCGATTCTTGGGAAAGAGGAAGAAGATGAACCGAACGATTGGTATGCCAGAGTTAATGCAGCGGCAGTGGCTGCTCATGAGATTGGAGAAAGTTCAGGTTCAAAGGAAGAAGAGGACAGTGAAAAGAAGGAAGAAGAGGTATTTTTCTTCTTTGAAGAATATGATGAAAATTATCAAGAGATTGGTCGGAAAATGAAAAGGGAGCAGCTAAAAGAATATTATTGTAAAGATTCAAGGAAGAAATTCAGATTAAAGAGAGGACATCTCTTTGTGGATGGTAAGGGAGGCCTCCCTCCACTAAGAGTGGTCTGTAGTAGAGAGAGGCAGTTAGAGATAATCGCTGCTCTGCATGAGGGGGGTGCCGGTGGCCACAGGGCTGCAGAGGCAACCTACTCCAAGACTGTCAAACTCTACTTCTGGCCTTACATGAGAGACATGATTTTCATTTACTGTAAATCATGTGTCTTATGTCAGAAGAGATCTACCACAAGAATGATTGAGCCCCTGTTCCCTACGATCTTGGTAGAGCCAGGTAGTAGAGTTCATTTGGATTTCATCACTGTGTCTCCAGGCAAGGGTGGGATGAGATACATACTAAACATGAGAGATAATTTATCTGGATACGTTAAGGCAAAAACTCTGAAAAGGAAGACAGCTGAGCAAGTGGCTGACTGGATAGAGGAAGTCTATCTCAGGTATCCCTTTATCAGAGAATTTGCCTCAGACAAAGGATCAGAATTCAGAAATGAGGTTGTCAGATGAATTACACTCAGATTGGGTGTTAGAATTCGGTATGTGACTACTTACCATCCTCAAGCGAATGCACCTGTTGAAAGAGACCTTAGAACCCTGAAAGATTTATTGGCCAAGTGGTGTGAAGGGAAACTCAGTAAGTGGTCAAAGGTGCTAAGGGTTGCCGTATATGCTGATAATATCACAGTCAAGAGACCCACCGGTTATGCACCTTTTACACTTTGGTATGGACGTTATGCTACGTTACCAATTGAAAGTATTGTCAAGACATGGTCAAGTCAAGAAAGTGACAGGGATTATTCTATTTCATAATTCCTTCAGATCAGAATGAGGCAGATATCTGAAGTTGATCAGACAGTGATGGATGCAGCAGAGAGGATGGCATCCAACAGGCTATCAGATCAAGAAAGATGAAACAAGAAAAGGTATATAAGAAAAGAGAAATTGAAGATTGAAGATGTTGTTCTTCTGTTTGACATTTCTCTTGAGACACAATGGACTAAAAGATTGGAGCCCAAATAGTTTGGTTCTTACAGAATCACAGGAGAGGCAAAATGCAAGGTTTATGAGATATCAGAAATGGACGGATCCAGAGTTCACGACATGCTGTCAGGGTCAAAACTTCGTAAGTTTATCTTCAGAGATCCTGACTTGATCCCTACAATGACTCCAAAGAGGAAAGAGGAGTCAACCATTCAAGTAAGAGAACTGTCATAGAGGACTGAGAAAGAGTACAGTAAGACACTGAGACAGTGAGGCTCAGTTATCAGCAGACAATGATCATTCTTGCATAGTCAATTCAACATTTCAGTTTCGGTATTTTAGTTTCAGTACTTCATTTTCAGCTTCCCGGTTTCAATATTACAGTTTCTCAGCAAGTCATTTCATTATCTATTTCAGCAAGCAACTAAGTTAATGAGACTATATCTTTGATGCAGTGCTGCAGTCGTTCCATGAGTGTCAAGTCCTGAGAGTGGGGCGTAACTGTGAGTACAGTTCTGGGAGCATTGACACAGTGTCAAGATCTGAGAAACTCATGGCTGTGACACATCAAATGATATAAGCAGTATTACTCTTATCATGAAAGAAAAGCATGATGGGCATAAAGAAGTTCAGTTCTACCTGGACGAAAGTTATCAGCAGAAGGACTTTGTGTCTCTGATTAAGTTGTCCATCCAAGAGATTCAGACGAAGGCAGGCATAAAAAAGTTCAGCTTTACTTGACCGAGGATGGTCAGTAGAGGGACTTCGTGCCTCTTGGCTAAGGGTCTGTCTTCACTCAGATGGGGGAAGGGACCTCTCTGAGATCAGAGTTTCAGTATTTCCTTGAGACTGGCAGGATGTCTCTTGGAAAAAGAAATCCCATTTGAGGGAAGAGACCTCTCTGGGGTTAGCACTAAGTTTTTGCTTTTGACTGAAGGGAGGTCTCTTGCAAACTCTTAGTGTTCGCTAGTATGTTATTGTTCAGTGCCTCTTGAGACTGAAGGTACATCTCTTGGGAAATGTTTGTTCTGTTATAGGGCAAGGGCTGTCTGCTTGTGGGTTATGATATGCTTTTCTGACTGTATGTGTCTGGGGTTTTCTTCTCTAACCTAAGAATGCGTTGATTGCCGAGGCTAGCCAGAGTCTTACCGCAACAGGTTGCAATCTGGTGGGGTCAGCAGGTCCCCGACGCGAGTGTCGAATTCCGTAGTCAGCTGAGGCTAAGACTCTGGGAGTCTGGCCTATGAGGCTGAGAGGGGTCGACTGGAACCCTACCGCAGTCAGAGGATGCAATCCAGTGAGGTTAGCCAAAGCCTGGAACTGTGGTTAGACCGGGTCCCACGTTCAAAAATCTGGGCGGCGTAGCCAGCGCCCTTGGCCAAAAACTGGTAGGTGAGCCAGTCCCTGACCACAGTGGTCAAATCCGGATTCGGGACAGTTGGACTGACGGGATGTCTACTGTCATAGGGTGACCAGACCCGCTATAGTCAGGGTGTCCTGGCGAGAGTGCCAAAGGGCTGCCATACTCGAGTAGTGGGTATGATTGGTCCTGACCTGGAGGCAGGTCAAAGGGGCTGTCAAGACAGATGGTCTGACTAGTCCTGGCCTGAGGCGGGCCGAATGAGGTATGTCAGACTGATGGGGCGTTCGACATTCCTGGCCAGTGGTGGGCCGAAACCAAGGCAATCAATAAATCCTGGGTACGAAGAGTTGTTATGTATTAATTATTAATTATTAATTTTATTATTTTATTTATGAGTTTTATTTTAATTTGTTTATGCTTAACTGCTGGTTGTTAGAGGGTCTGCTTGTTGGGGCATGGTTGTTGTCTGTGGGACTTGCTGGTTTTGCAGGTATACAAATACTCATCTGAAGTTCCCTAGACCAGGAAAAAGAAAAAGGGTTTGGTATCCCCTCCCTTTTGTCTAAGAAGTTGAGGAGACGCCTTACTCAGGCCAGAGAAAGAAAACACGGGTTTGGTATCTCCATCAAGTAAGGAGCTGAGAAAATGTCTCTCAGATCAGAGAACAGAAAAGAGGGTTTGGTATACCCTACTCCCAGCATAGCAGCCAGAGTGAGTACCCTCGTTACTGGGGTCATCCTTGGCATAGGTGCCTGATCGAGAGCTGAGGTAACCTCCATGTGAAAAGGCCAACAGTTGAGTCAGTCAAACATTCAGACAAAATCCTTCTTAAAATTTTATTTGGTGGCCGACAAGCGGCCTCGTTCGCGAGGAACCTGCATCCCGGGCCTTAAGGAAGCCAAACTCTCAGGCCTGGGACGCTATGGAGTGGACGGTGAACTGAGAATTTTGTGAGCCAAAACCAGACTTAAAAAGCTGAAAAGAAATCACGCTTATATAAGACATAAAAGATGGCCATGACCTCGAGCTGAAAAAGAAAGAGGAGAAAGAAGATGCTGAAGAGAATACAGTGACTAGGATGATGGAGTGATGAGACGGTGCACGGGACAAAAGGAGGCGGGGCAAGCACTATGGCCTTGCTTACGGCTGGAGTAGAAGGAGCACTAAGGATGTAAGGGGGAGAAGAAGCACTGGGGGTACTATAACGCGCATCAATTTTTTTACGAAGGTATTCCATCCTGTCAGGGGATGGAGTCTTCTCGTACCACCCTAATGATGGATAACGTGGATAGGGCCTTGGATGCGCGAAGCCTCTTGGCTCTTCCTCCTCCTCCTCCTCTGAACTATAGGAGCACCGTGCCCTAACCGGTGGCTCCTCTTTGGTCTTTCCTGTTCTACCTCCCCTTCCTCTAGCCTGACCGAGGCGTGCCTCAGGCATGGTGAACGTGGAAAGGGGGGGGTCTAGCACCAAAGGCTATGACTGAGAAGGTTGTGGGAGCAAGGATTATGATGGGAGAGGTGGATCCGTAAAGTAGAAGTAGAAGAAAACCGGGTATAATAGGGAAAAATAACTGTGCTTAGCTGAGGAGGACCACAACATCCCACGTGAAACCTAGCGCAAAGAGAGATGGATAGCTCAGAAAAAGGAACCTAGCGCAAAGAGAGATGACTAGCTCAGAAAAAGGAACCTAGCGCAAAAGAGAGATAGCTAGCGCAGAGAAAGAAACCTAGCGCAAAAGAAGATAGTTAGCGCTGAGAGTGAGGATGGACACTTGGGGAGGAGGTGAACGTAGAAAAGAAAGACGAGCGCAGAGAAAGAAGGTGTGCTCAGAAGAAAAGCACTCCTTCTCCCGAAGTTACGGAGTCAAGAACCAGCTAGCGCAAAAGGAACGGTAGCGCGGAAAGCGCCTCCAGCCGCAATGGGAATGAGCGAGGGCATATTGGGTTGCACTGTTTTTATATCGAAACTTCTCTCTCCGACCCAGCGGGGACGCTGGGTGGGGGTTTGGTATTATGTCGGAGGGCGCGCTGTCCCGGCCCTCCTCTGTGTACCAAGTCCCTACTTGGTACTACCCTTAGTTTAGTGCTGCGATCAGAAACTACTCCCGAAACATTGTGACGCTTGGTACTTGGGCTATAGTATGATGTGGACCAATCCCGGTGGCGTAGCCCTCAGCAAAAGGGGTGCGCCACAGGACTTCCATTGGTCCACGCAGGCTCGGCGCCCTGTAGTGCAGCAGAGCACAACCGGCCTGTGACCATGGTAGCCGCCGGGTTCGCCCTGGGACGCGGAGGTGAGAGGGCTGGCCCGGTCTTTTCAACTCCGCGCCAAAAGCCCCGGTACTAAGTTATGGGTTATATGCATGGAGACAGACCGTTGTGAAAGAAAAGAAAAGCTAAGTAAAAGAAATAAAAGAAAAAAAAGTGCGAGAGCAGAAAGGAAAACCAAGAGTCAGAGCTGCATATGGATCGCGGCCCTTGCTTTAATGGGGGATAATCCGGCGATATCAGGCTACTGTATCGTTGAGTCTTCCCCTTTCTATTTTATTTACTATTATTATTATAACCATCATTGTTAACTTCTCAATTTTCCAGGTGCGGCTCTCCTTTTCTGGGCTCAGTCACTTCGTAGGGGAGGCCGACAGTTCAAGTTTTGGGCTGCGGCTACGGCCTGGCGGCCTAGACAGGACCGACTCCTCGTAAGACTGCTGTACCAGAGACGCATGGTTGAAGTGTTACGCGGTAAAGCCTCAAAAGAAGGGCGACCCTCGGCCGCATTGGTAGGGAGCCTATCACCCCCCAGTGGAGGGTCATAAGCCCCCTCCATGCCATCAGACACGGGTACCCGTCGGGTATAAGCCAACGCGTACGTCTTAAAGAAAGAAAAATGCTTGTCAGTGTCCCGTTATGGGACTTCAGATACTGGGCCGTGGTCACATTGTGAATATTAGTGGCTTGACGGCAGCATAGTGATTTCGAACCATACCTTGACCGTTGAGCTTTCGGTTTCGAATTATTCAAGTTTTATTTTGCTTTATATTGTGGAATATCAAGACTATTAAAAAGAAGGTCAGAGCAGAACTTTTCTTTTAGAGCGCGGGGTCATAGCGAGGGCTGAGCCTATAAAGAGGTGAGGCAAACTAGTTCTTGGCAGTGAAGCCTCTTCTGCTGTGTTGACGTTGTTGGCCTGAGAAAGCGGTTGATAGTCTGTGGGCACGAGTGTTGGATCTAGTGTTGTGCTATCTATCAGGCGGGGCAGGCTATCTTGAGTAGCAATAGCGCTACACGGCTATAGGCCTGGCTGTTGGCGGCACACAATGCGCTGGGTCCCAGTGTCAGGTGAAGGCCCCTTGATTATGACGGCCCTGAACTATGATGGGGGAGAAGTAGTTCGACTGAAGGTCTGTATTGAAGGGGGGAGAGAGGAGGAGATGCGAGGTGACCAGAGGCTGCAGGCTGCCATTTCCGAAGCGCGTGACAGGGCAGAGCGGAGGTGCAGACGAGACGGGGTGACCGTGGGCTTGAGAGTGACGGTCATGTATCACGAGACCGAATCATCAACTAGGACCGAGACAAGGGAGGAGCAGCACAACGGGAGAGACTCAGGTGGGGAGAGTGAAATGAGCGAGGCTGACTGTGAGATGGATCTCAGGTCCTGGAACCGACCCGAGGAGATCCAAAAGTACCACAGGGCTGCGGAGCCGGTGAAAAAAAGGGCCTGAGGTCAGCTCACGACACCCGACTCCCAGAGGCCGCGGGACCGGAGGCCGAGGGGCAGGAGGTAAACAGAGCAAGGGGAAGAGACAAGTGTGAGACGCGAGAGGCAGAACACATGCCCTACAAAGAGGTCAACGAAGAGAGGTACAGAGAGTGAGCGAAAACGAGATAAGCTCTCGAAGCACGCGTGATGTCAACTGAACAGCCTGTGCAGCAGACCAGTGGCGACAAGATGAGTGGTGCTCATGAGTGTGATGAGTGAGCTCAGACTGCAATATCAGTTTTGGCTTCAACATAAGCTGTATGGATGAGCGTACTCGATCCTGTTGGAGATGGTTGACCTCAACCGTTGTCTCTGCGCACGCATAGAGTATTCTGTGACTAATAAGCCGCTGTGAACTTCCGTGACATGCTAGTCAAGTGTTCGTCTTCGCGCTCGCTAGGGGTACATTGTGACTGATGAGTCACGACAAGCCCCCGTGACACGCTGGGGTAATCATCTTTCGTGACTCTTTAAGTATTCGCTAGAAGTGACTCGTCTCTGTTTTCATCTCGTATGCCTCTCCTGAGTGACAGGCCTTAAAGCGCTTCCGGCTCGCTCACCGAGCGGTTACGAGTGGGAGAGAGAGCAGTCCACGTGTGGTCCCCCACGTCAATTGAGTCGCGAGGAGTCTGTATGACAAGAAAAAACCATCTCAAGTGGCTACATACGAGCGGATGTCAACTAAGCTTGCATCGCTAGCGTCTTTAGTCTCCGCATGTGCTGTGCATTTTGTTTTTGAAGGGAAGGTAACCAAGATTAGGAGGGGACATACGCGCATAGACGGTTCCGAGGGAAAAATGTGCAACGCAGGAGCGGTGCATGTTCGAGAGAGAGATACGTGGACGACAGGCGGAAGCTCCGGGAGAAGAGAGGGAAGTCTACGAGAGGAGCCGTGCAGATGAATGTGCTCTGTCTTGCTAGATACAGTTGACTTCAATTGTTGTCTTCGTGATTGCCTAGGGCACCTTGTGGCTGATGAACCGCAGCGCGACTTCTTGCGCACTCACCAGGGTGACTAGTCTCAGTATCTCTTTGCACGTTCTCCAGGGTGATAAGCAGTTGGGTGAAGATCGGGAAAGAGCGAGCATCGGAGCGCGATTAGTCGAGCGCTGAAGAAGTGAAGATCAGGGAGGACGCGCTGCTCTCTCGTTGTTGCCATTGTCGCCCTACGGTAACCGCTGGATCTCGCGTAGCTTGCTAAGGATGAAATTCTCAGTTCTCGACATTGGATCAGCCAATGATGGCCAGGAAAGAAAGGCATTCTCCACCGTGCTTTAGATAGGCGAGCGGAAGCAGACGCCTGTCTTAGTATTGTTGTTGGCGTCAGTGATAACTAAGTGTGTTTGGTATGTCAGATCGAGTTACAAGACAGGAGGAACGAATGAAGGACGCAGGCAGCTACTACGAAAAAGATTTGTGCGAGCGAAGATAATCTGCTATAGCTTGTGAAGGTCTAGTGTGCCTTCTCTGTTGGAGTCATCTACTGTCCTCCTGTGCTCAGATACTTACCTGTAAATTAGTCAGCCTCTTGTTCCTCTTGTTGATATTGGGGAGGCTAAAGCGCAAGGATCCTTCTTGGTTGTGTTCAAACCTGGGTTTTAGCTCGGTGCTACAGGAGTGTGTGATTAGGGAGGCATTAATGTGGTGGTTTCGACTTCAGCCTGTAGTGAGTAGAGAGAAGGTCACTCTCAACTGACAGGAGGAGGCTGATTATCGGATACTAAACAAGTGTTTGTGGAGACATAAAGTTGTCGGAAGGAAGACGTAGTGTAAAGTCTCATGGTTCAAGGCTTGAGAATTTTGGTCGGGAGACATCAACGATAGTTTCTAGTGGCATGTGGTTGGAACCAGGCAGATAAGAGCTCACCCTTTCTTTTTGATCCGCCGTCTCTTGCTTGTTTTCCCTTTGTACTTACTTGGTACAAGAGCTGCCAGATCTTGAGTTTCCCCTTCTGCAGACTTTAATAAGAAAATTGCTTAACCTTTAATTACTTCTTTTTCTTGTTTTGAGTCCACACATTACCTGATTGAGGCCGACGAACTTAATGATAAGCGCAAGACGCTCTGCACGTATCCACCAAAGGCTTTGGCCTACTAACTAAGGAAGTCGTAGCAGGTCGAGGTCCCGATCTGGGGAGAAAAGTGACCCCATGGTGTGAAAGAAGTACTAAAATATTGCTTTCTAACCTGCAAGTGCCTTCTCATAGGCAGGAAAAGATCTTTTCTGAGGGTAATTGCATACCTTCTCGTCAAGTTTTTACTCGATGGGGATTGATTCTTACACTTGCGTACACCAGGTCTGCATAAGTGGAAGGTTTTATTTGAGGAAGTTCACCGAGAGTCGTTGAACACGCCCAAAATACAGAATATCTAGTCCCTCTTCTTTTATTTATGAAGACGAAGAAAAAGGTTTGACGCGTCAGTCACAGTTTGACTACTAGTCTCAGCCATAGCCATA
>BFEA01000440.1:1135782-1159507 GCA_003427395.1 Chara braunii
TATTTCGCTGATCATTCCGCTGGGTAGATTGTTGTCAGCATTGTAATTTTGCTATTCTAAGTGCTTGGGTGGGCTGCGATTCACCCCATGATATTTCGCTGATCATTCCCAGGGTAGATTGTTGTTAGCATTGTCATTTTGTTGCTTTAAGTGTTTGGGTGGGCTGCTATTCACCCAATTATACTTCGGTGATCATTCCTACGGAGAGATTGTTGTTGGCATTGACATTTTGTTATTCTAAGTGTTTGGGTGGGTTGCGATTCACCCCATGATACTTCGCTGATCATTCCCCTGGGTAGATTGCTGTTGGCATTGTCATTTTGCTGTTCTAAGTGCTTGGGTGGACTGCGATTCACCCTATGATACTTCGCTGATAGTTCCCCTGGCTAGATTGTTGTTGGAATTGTCATTTTGTTGTTCTAAGTGCTTGGGTGGGCTGCGACTCATCCCATGATATTTCGCTGATCATTCCCCTGGGTAGATTTCTGTTAGCGTTGTCATTTCGTTTTCTAAGTGCTTGGGTGGAAGGCTATTCACCCCATGATACATGGCTGATCATTCCCCTGGGTAGATTGTTGTTGGCATTGTCATTTTTTTGTTCTAAGTGCTAAGGTGGGCTGCGATTCACCCCATGATATTTCGCTGATCATTCCCCTTGGTAGATTGTTGTTAGCATTCTCATTTTGTTGTTCTAAGTGCTTGGGTGGGCTGCTATTCACCCCAGATACTTCGTTGATCATTCCCTTGGGTAGATTGTTGTTGGCATTGACATTTTGCTGTTCTAAGAATTTGGGTGGGCTGCGATTCACCCCATGATACTTGGCTGATCATTCCCCTGGGTAGATTGCTATTGGCTTTGTCATTTTGTTGTTCTAAGTGCTTGGGTGGGCTGTGATTCACCCCTCGATACTTCGCTGATCATTCCCCTGGGTAGATTATTGTTGGGTTTTGTCATTTTGTTGTTCTAAGTACTTGGGTGGGCTGCGATTCATCCCATGATACTTCGCTGATAATTCTGCCGGGAAGTTTACTGTTAGCATTGTCTTTTTGCTGTTCTAAGTGTTTGGGTGTATGGCGGTGCAACCCGTTATACTTCCCTGTTCGTTCCCCTTGGTAGTCTGCTGCAAACTATATCTTTTTGCTTTTCTAAGTGTTTGGGTGGGCTCTGATTCACCCCATGATACTTCGCTGATCATTCCCGTAGGTAGATTGTTGTTGGCGTTGTCATTTTGCTGTTCTAAGTGCTTGGGTGAGCTTCGATTCACCCCACGATACTTCGCTGATCATTCCTCTGGGTAGATTGTTGTTGGCATTATCATTTTGTTGTTCTGAGTGTTTGGGTGGGATGCGATTCATCCCCTGATACTTCGTTGATCATTCCCCCGGGTAGATTGATGTTGGCATTGTCTTTTTGTTGTTCTAAATGTTTGAGTTGACTGCTATTCACCCAATGATACTTCGCTGATCATTCCCCTGGGTTGATTGCGGTTGGCATTGTCATTTTGTTGTTCTAAGTGTTTGGGTGGGCTGCGATTCACCCCATGATATTTCGCTGATCATTCTAAAGGGTAGATTACTGTTAGCATTGTCATTTTGTTGTTCTAAGTGCTTGGGTGGGCTTCGATTCACCCCATGATATTTCGCTTATCATTCCGCTGGGTAGATTGTTGTTAGCATTGTCATTTTGTTGTTCTAAGTGCTTGGGTGGGCTGCTATTCACCCTAAGATACTTCGCTGATCATTCCCCTGGGTAGATTGTTGTTGGCATTGACATTTTGTTATTCTTAGTGCTTGGGTGGGCTGCGATTCTTCCCATGATACTTCGCATATCATTTCCTGGGTAGATTATTGTTGGCGTTTTCATTTTGTTGTTCTAAGTGCTAGGGTGGGCTGCAATTCACCGTATGATACTTCGGTGATCATTCCCCTGGGTAGATTGTTGTTGGCATTCTCATTTTGTTGTTCTAAGTGCTTGGGTGGGCTGCGATTCACCCCATGATATTTCGCTGATCATTCCCTTGGGTAAATTGTCGTTAGCATTGTGATTTTGCTGTTCTAAGTGCTGAGGTGGGCTGCTATTCACCCCATGATACTTCGCTAATCATTCCCCTGGCTAGATTGTTGTTGGCATTGTCATTTTGATGTTCTAAGTGCTTGTGTGGGCTGCGATTCACCACATGATATTTCGCTGATCATTCCCCTGGGTAGATTGCTGTTAGCATTGTCATTTTACTGTTCAAAGTGTTTGGGTGGGCTGCTATTCACCCCATGATACTTTGCTGATCATTCCCGTGGGTAGATTGCTGTTGGCATTGACATTTTGTTGTTCTAAGTGCTTGGGTGGGCTGCGATTCACCCCACGATACTTCGCTGATCATTCCCCTGGGTAGATTGTTGTTGGCGTTGTCATTTTGTTGTTCTAAATGTTTGGGTGGGCTGCGACTCACCCCATGATATTTCGCTGATCATTCCCCTGGGTAGATTGTTGTTAGCGCTGTCATTTTGTTGTTCTAAGTGTTTGGGTGGGTTGCGATTCTTCCCATGATAGGAACCGCCTCTCCCACCAGTTTTTGGCCTAGGGCGCTGGCTGACGCACCCATAATTTTGAACGTGGGACCCGGTCTAACCACGGTTCCAGGCTCTAGCAAACCTCTTTGGATTGCATCCTCTGACTGCGGTAGGGTTTCAGCTGACCCCTTTTGACTTCACAGGGAAGACTCCCAGAGTCTTAGCCTTAGTCAACTACGGAATTCGACTCTCGCGTCAGGGACCTGCTGACCCCACCAGATTGCAACCTACTGCGCCAAGGCTCTGGCTAGCCACGACAATCAATGCATCTTTGGGTTAGTGAAGAAAATCCCAGGCACAGACACTCAATATACATCTCATACCCACAGTCAGACAGTCCATGCTTCAGATAACAGAACAGACATTTCTCAAAAGACGTCCCTTCGATTTCAAGAGGCACTAAACAGCAACAAAGGACAGCCGACAATGTACGTCCTAGAGACCTCCTGTTAGCCTCGGGGAATACAAAGTGCTGATCTCAGAGAGGTCCATTCCCTCATCTGAGAATACTCCCAAGAGACCTCCTGTCAGCCTCGAAGAAGTATTGAGATACTGATCCCAGAGAGGTCCCTTCCCTCATCTGAGACAGAAGATAGGCAACTTAGTCAAGAAACACGAAGTCCCCATGCCGACAACTCTCGGGTCAAGCAAGACTGAACTTCTTTATGCCTATCTTCTTGATAGCTCTCTTGGACAGGCAGCTTAGTCAGAAGACACGGACTCCCTCTACTGAAAACTCTCTAGCGAGGTAGCGTTGAACTCTCTTTATGCCCATCAAATTTTATTTTCATCATGAGATAAAAACTGGTTACTCTTTTGATGTTCCACAGCCACGAGTTCTCTGAACTTAATATCATTGCAACTGCATTTTACAATTACTCCCCACTCAGGGATCTAATGCTCGTGGACCGACTGCGGCTCAACATTAATGACACTTTGATCTCATTGATTTCGTCGCTTATAAAGAATAATAAAATCAGTTCAGATGTAGAAACGAATACAGATCATCTGAAAGGTCTCGCTTGAGTCCTTTGTGACAGAATCTGTCATGCTGAAAATTAACATACTGGCTTGACAATTCAAGAATAGTCAAAATTTTGTTGAGTCTTTGTTGTACCTCTCTGCCTCTTCATACTTTTCTCAATTATCTGAAGTAACTTTTTTACTGGATGGTTGATTCTTCATTTCTTTCTTTGAGGTCGTTGTAGGGAGCAAGTCAGGGTCTCTGAAGATAAACTTACGAAGTCTTGACCCTGAACTTATCTTCTCAACAGACTCTTCCCTTCTGATTGAGTTAGCTGACACTCTATGCTTGTGATGATGAGAGGTGCAGACCATAAAGGTCTGTTCCTGTGCAGTCTTCGGATCCTATAAGCCAATCCAAGACGACCCTTCATGACTAAAGAACTGAACAACTTCCATTATGTGTAAGAACGAAGTGCCCAGAATACAATCATGATCTAAATCTGGTACTACGAATCCCAGTAGCTCGACTGACATCATTCAAATCCTGGTAGGCATGTTGTCAATAAACCCCGTCACAAAGAGTTCTCCAACAATATTACTTAGAACAACCATTTCGTCAAAACGGACATATTATATTTTTTGAATCAAATCAAAACTGACTTTTTTTGCCAAAATCCGGTCGGAATTTTTTGCTCCTGGGGGTCCGGCGTTCCCAAAACGCCGGACCCCCCTGGTCTATGGTTGAGACCAGATACTTTTTTTTTTTTTTTTTTTTTTTTTGTATCTGGTCTCAACCATAGACCAGGGGGGTCCGGCGTTAGGAGCAAAAAATTCCGACCGGATTTTGGCAAAAAAAGTCAGTTTTGATTTCGTTCAAAAAATATATTATGTCCGTTTTGACGAAATGGCTGTTTTAGTACTTGTTTTGAACACCTATCAATGGTCAGGTTGCAGACTCTCATTGTCGTCTGAGAGATAAGTATCATTTTCGCCTCATAGTCCACTAAGGCTCGGATTTTCACTTTATTAATGTAGATAGTTAAATACTCACAACCCATAGTCGCGAATTTCAATTTATATCCTGGTAAGGTTCTATTAACTTGACTGGGGAAAAATGATCCCAGGTAATTAACTTTCATTCTTTTCTTTTCAATTAGTTTCTTCAGTTCCTCTCTCAACTTGGGTGTTAGTGTCATTGCCTCCTTGAAAGACAAAGTCACTTCTGTTTTTTCTAACATCTTAGTAATTACATTTGTAGTTACAATTTTATCCTCCAGCTCACTCTTGAGAATGAATTTTCTCTTCTTCCCTTGCTCATTCTTTTTAGATAGAGGTTCTGGTTTTTTATCATCAAGAATGTCAATTAGAGCCTCTTCGACCTTTCTTCTCTTCTTTTCCTCTATCATTTGTGGAGTGAAGCCTGCTTGAAGATTCCTCACTTCTCCAATCACTGCACTGGGTTCCATAATGAGTTTCAGTGGTAGATCACGCTAAAAAAACATCATGTTGACCAAACTGGCGCACTCGCTAGGTGAAAACGTTACTAACTTAGAAGAAATCTGAGAAGTAGAACTCTCTCCTAACAAAGACTCGCCTGAAGATGCCTCACAAGACGTGTCTTCCATTAAGTTTAGAGACTGTATTGGAAAATCAATCAATAAGAAGAGGTCGTCGGTTTTCTGCACAAGATCCTCAGGTAAATCACCAATTAGGATGTGGACATTCACATTGGTTTTTCTCTTCTTTTTTTTCTTCATCCTCTCTTCATGTTTAAGGGCAAGAAGTTTCATACCTCCTGCATGTCTGGGATCCAGTTTGTTCCATGCACTGTCACAAGCATGACCCATTGCATCCTTCTTTGTTACCCCACTCTTCACATCCTCTTCCACATGCTTACAAGAGGTGGTAGTGTGACCTCCTTCCCCACAATAATAGCAAACAAATTTTTTTCTTGGTCGCTCGTCGTACTTCTTTCTCTCTCTGTTCCCCTTTGCACCATTTCCTCCATTCTTTCTGGATCTGAAAAAACCTCCTCTTTTACCATAGTCATCATCATCATCATCATCTTCATCATCTTCACTTTCTGCCTTTTTCTTTCCTTTCCCGTCTGCAGCATGATTGGCTGGCATGTAATTAACCATAACCCGTTGAATAATGTTTTCAGCACTCAGATTATTCTCTCTATTCATGCCATTTTCGGTCTCCCGGTCTTTGGCCAATGTGCTGATCTGATCCAATGATCATTTCTTGTGAGAAATCGTAGGTAGAGTTCTTATTGCAACCATTTCATCTCATCTGAGAAGGTAGTGTTGAGCTTGATTAAGAACAGTCTGTCTTTTATTGTCTGTGAAGTTAGTCAAAAAAATATGGCACCTCCGAGCTTCATCTAGACATGAATTTTTTCTGGTTGTTCTGATAAATGTCTGGAGAAAAACATTGAAAGTATCGTACTTAGCTCTTCTGATGTTGAGGAGATCCTTGGTAGTTGTTGAAAAAAAAAAATTCTCAAATTCTTTTTTCATTCTTTGTTTAACCTCTTCCCTGGTAGTGACCCCTTCCATCAATTTTTGAACAGCCAACCTCGAGTCAGTGTCACAATAAGATAGAAGGTGTTTAAGCCGTTGTTTATCGGCCCAACCATAACTGCGACTGAATAGCTCACATTCATCCAAGAAATCATTTACTTGAGGTCCTCTGAAGCATGGAATCCTCTCATCTGGCCTCTTTGCTCTTGCGATATCTGACCCTCCTTTTATTGTATCTACTTTCTCGACCGGTTCTCGTATAACTCCTACTAGAGCCTCTTCATTAATTCCTTCAGAAGAGCTTGGTCTCCCTCGTCCTGCCATTTTGACCATAAACTTTCCCCGAGACTCTCTTATCTCTCTTCGTGTCGCTTCTGTCATTCCCTTTCTTATTTCTCAATCTCTTACTCTTTTTGCAAGAGATACAGGTTCGTTTCTCTCTTCCCTTGTTTGCTCTACCGCTTGAGAGTTATGTACATAGACAGTGTATGCAATAATAGACTGAGTGGTGATTAGAGGCAACACAATTCTTCTCAGTCTTCCAATATAATCCTCAACCAATTCTCTTTCATCATCCCTACTCAATCTTCTGTTATACCATTTTACGGTACCCCGAATTATAAATTATTGTGTCAGGTTTATAATCTCATAGTCAAATTGCATTGCTTACGAACCGCTGCTGATTCTTATGGCAAGAGAGACTCGTTCTCTAGAAGAGTGATATGATATTCTCTCAGTAATTCTCACTTTCACCACCTTCAGTAAGTAGCTGATCTTAGTCTGGTCAGTGACGGCTCTCAGAGCAGAATCTCTCATCCGATCAAATAAATGTTGCAAAAACTCAAGTTCATGTAAAGTAGAGAGGCTTCTGTCTGAGATCCGAAGAGTCTCTTCTGTCTTAACAACTCTGCCTTCCAATACAACCCCGAATATTAGTTGCTCAACCATACCAGGCATTATCGACCAGCATGAACAGTATCAGGAGAGGTAGATCTCAGGATGAATACAGTCAGAGACCTCGAACTGGTGTTCAAAAGTATTTAGAAGTAGGGCTTTATCATCACTGTGGAGTTACTCTCCCTTGTATTACCTACTATGGCAATGACTTTCAGAAGGGGCATCCAGTCTCTCCTGTCATCAAAACCATCAGTAGTTAAAAAGCTAGGGAGTCTCTCAAATTGCCTTATTCCTTCTCCCCAAGTTACTTTCCTCTGTAATTTTTTCAGCCACTCTTTTGTCCTTATAAGACTGATATAAGCCCCTAACTGGTATTTTATATAATCAGCTTCCTTCTCTAGGCATACCGGAGCGTAAATCCTTACGTCCAGGCTGCTCGTATTCAGGAACTTGACTGCTGGAATATGAAATATTATTCGTCCTCTTACACAAGTCTCGTACCTCATAATTACAAAGGGATTATTAAATCCAATTACTTCATAAAATCTATACCTCTCACAGAAGTTATTCTTGCTGCTGAGAGTATTCTTCGTGAGCCCTCCTCACCTTCCATACAAAATTTATCATGACTGGCCGATTATTCCTTGAGAACATAAGCTCTTCAACAGGTAAGGACGCATATCATTAACATCTCCTTCCAAGAAGTGAGTCAGCACTACACAAATGGTCGAACTGCCAGAGTGGTACACCCAACAATGCCTATACTGATAGAGGAATACCCCTTTAAAAGTAAATTTTGAGAGTTCTTTCAGTGAGTCATCATTTAGCATTCTTAATAGAATCTCTCACCTTCTAACTCGTTCTCTTCTTTCTGAGTTCTTCAAGAACATCAAGGGCTCATAAGGCATACTTGTGATCAAGCCTGACCCTCTCCAATAAGTAATGTCAGTCTCCACCTCCGGCCCAGTATGGTACCTCACACATGCAGAGATGAGACCCAGTTAACAACTGAAAACTTCCAATAAAATAATGACTCACTAAAGATGTCAGAGTCAATATGAAAATTCAGATATAGTTAACAGTTCTCATGACCTAATCAAAGGCTCAAAGTGGTTACTGACCTAATCAAAGGCTCAAAGTGCACCGGTACATTTATACCGAAAGGCATCTTTGGATGCTATCTGGTTGAGGTTAATCGGAATTGATCCACTGACTGGAAATGATTGTACTGCACTCATGTGATGCATCGGATGCTGGAACTGATCCTTATGTCTTTTGGTAATGATTGATTGAAAGTTGATACTAATCTTTGGTGAAGGAATGAATGACTGGATGCTAAAACTGATGTGTCTTTCGGTAGATGTTCAGTCTGAGTGATGTTGATTCTTGTGTCGGACGACAACAACCAAGTGCTAGCTCAGTGCAGACTAGGATTTGAGTGTTGCGAAGATGGCGGATTACCGCCTTGTAGGCCGAAGCTGCAGACTGCTGATTGACAGCAGATTGAATGCCGATTGATCTTGGTTAAAACTTTCGGATGATCTGAATGTCTGATCCGTACTTGTGTGCAAGCATAAATGTTAGGACCAATTTCGGTGTCTTCTGTTGAGAGCACTGCCGGTGTGATAGCACAAGACCGAATTGTTCCACTGATGGTACAACACTGAGTGAGGAGATGCACGCAACCGATCGTTGCTTACTGACGGGTGTGCTTGAGGAGAGGGTCTGAGCACTCCTACACTTTTTCAGACTTCATCCTGGTCTGTTCAATCATCTCTAGGGATGAGTAAGTACTGTGCAATTTTTCATCAGACCCATAGAAATAAATTACATATTCAATATACTTTTCCCCTTTTACCATCTGAGTCGCATGTCCGCCTTGAGTTCTCATATGTAATTCCATATCACGATACGCTTCTTTCTCTCATCCTTCTTTCTTGTCCCTATTTAATCTACTCTTTACAACCAAAATCTCTCATTCTTTCATGATTCTTCTCACGTCCGGATCAGACAGTATGTTGAGCATTCAGGATGGATGGTCACTCTCAGTCCTGGAGCAGTTGACACTAGCTAGGAATCCTAGGATATTCAATGATTATTGAAAGTTTTCGAGTGGGTCATGTACCACCACTTGTCAAGGCTGATGTGAGGCTTCATTGGCAAAATGACAGGTTATCAATTGTTAATTGAAACTGAGTGTTGCCCGGACTGGTAACTTTCAATAATCAGGGTAAATATTGACCGAGCAACTGATCGAATGTTTGGACGAATGATACTTGAGTACGGTTTGAACGCTTGATTAAGTGTTGCTTGACTGCTGGCCAAATGCTGAGATGGCTGCAGATTGTTGAGTGCTTAGACAGACCTATCCCATTTCGATAGGAGCATGGGCTGATTAATGTCAGTCTCTGTTCAAGATGGCAGTAACCAAGTGTTTGTCCAGTTCAGACTGAGATCAAACGCTACCGGAATGATAGGGTACTGAGTACCGTTTACCTGATAACACGGTGCCGTGTGAAAGGATGCAGTCAAATTGAAAGATGCTTGCAAATCAGGTAAACTAACGAAGTCTTTGAATAGCCGGATTTGAGCACAACTACACTCTCTCGGATTCCGCCCTAACAAGGTGCGCAGGGCATCACAATGACGTTTTCACCTCTCGTACTTTCCCCTTGTTTCTGCAAAGGTACTCGTCTACGACTTCCGAGCAAGGAGACTTGAGGAACCTACTGAAGGAGTCTGATTATAATATCCAACAATTTTCTTAGTTTTCAATATCTGCCTCAGAAGAGATTACCAATGATTGATTGGCAACCAAAGTAATTAACCAGGTGAACCAACCATAATTGAGTTATAGGGAGAGAACCGTCCCTCTTTACATTACCAAATGTAAGAGACAGTGTACCACCAAGTGGTGCACTGAATACAACTGTCAGCAAAGACTTCTCCGAGTAACACCCATGTAGCATTATGCATTGGGGTAAGGCTACGTTTCGAGTCGTGAACCATGGAGATGAGATAAACTGGCTTATCTCAAAACAAAGTTAACACTGTTTGCAGAGGTCTCCAACCTCGTACTGAGTGTGAGGTCTCGCCCAGGTTAAGTCCCACTGCTTTCTTTCCATCGTTTCCCGACAATAATTGATGGTTAACCAACGACCTCTGCTCAAGTTTCGTTCAGTACGAACCGGCGGCAAGTTGTATTTAACCAACCACTCAAGTAACTCACAATGCTCTGGTTATCTCATGCCACGTTAGCGCCACGATCAATGGCTCTAACTCATCAGACTTGAACAAAGAGTGCTTTGCTCATCAGCGAGATTATATTTTACCAGAGTGTAACACTCACTTTAGTATCTGTCCGTGGGTGCCGCCAAGCATAGTGGACCATAGTGATTGCCCACATACAATGTTGACCACTAATAATTTCCCCTTCTTATTCTACCACCTCGCTAGGAGTTCCCTTAGGTTATACCGTCAAAATCTCAAGAGCAGTATTTCTAGTAACTTTCCCTGAACTTGGTTAGCATACACAGTACCATTGGTTTGAGTGTTTCGCCCGCTTTCAACGCTCGAGTCGCGTTTCGATCGTAACCAAGTTAAACCCTTCCCTTAGAGGGAGAGGGTTCTCATTCTCTTACGGTGTACTATACTGTAAAAAGGTTTTGATTCAGCTCCTATAAGCCCGATCAGTTAAAGCTTCAACTTGCTTCTCTTTCTTTTCACACAAAATGATTGGCTTTCTAGGGTCTGATGACTTAGTAAAGCATCCTTACAAGACCTGTTTGAATGACGATCTGGTCATAATCTGCTTAGTTGGGAGCACATCCACTACTTTCCAGGTTTTCCCCAGAAAACTACAATGAAAGCCCAGGCAAAATTCAGAGTCCTTCAATTAACTTCGAACTTGAGATCGCCAGTCCCTAGGGAGCAAAAGTTTGACAAGGAGGTAAGTCACTTTTCTCATCGCTGTTTTCGTCTTCCCATTTACTGACCCATGTACCAGGGGATCAAAAGAGAAAATTTCGAAGAGACAAAATCCGGGTCTCCGAAAACACTTTCTCATCAATCAACACGCTTACAGTTCGCTTACTTTCACGTCGACTGGACGACACCTGTAATTCACCCAGCCACGCTCCAAGCATGAAAACGAGATGATGATTAATAGATAACAGGCTTAAAAGGAAAAAACAGTAATGATTCAGCGGTCGGTGATCAGAACAGCAGCGCAACCGCATCTATATCGTCAATAAGAAACAGATAGGCCATGCATGCAGACCTCAATAAACGTCTGGGAGTATATTCCCACTAGAAAAACCGAGAGCCCTCCTCTTCTTCTGATGACTGAACCGATCACAAGACACTCTGCTTGATTTAGAAGCCAACAAGCAGTGTCACTTATCTGTTGCTTCAAGTCCGCTATCTGCGGGCACTTCAGCAGTCTACCCTTATCATACCCTCTTCACCCATTAGCATACTTACTAACTAAGACTTCACTATTTCCTAACCATTATGCAGGTTATTAATCTTTCCAATTCAACCGTAGCAACTCAAATAGAGAGGTCAGGGGTACGAGAAACAACCTGGAAAAACGTCTACAAATTTGTCCTTACCATTGTTTACCGCACTTCCATCAACTCACTTTTTCTCTGTACCGTTGTAAGCGAGATCCTAGCGCGTACGTACGTGAGAAGGTCAACCAAAGAGTTTTTTATCATCATGTTCTCCTCCAGTCCTACACGCACACGGACATGATTGAAAACCACCTCCGGTCTGAGTTTTATCATACACGATTTCGAGCGCCTCTTCTCGGCTAACCATACCATGATAACGAAGGGGAACGCGAGTAACTCGGTGGAGTAAAGATACTGACGGCGAGGCTGAGTTGACGTCAACAAATAAGTCCAAGATTCGAGTCTTCAGGCAGACTCCCCTCTCTCTTGGATTCTCTCCTTCTCCCTTTTTTAAATTGATCCGCTTACCCCCCTTTTCGGAAGCTCATCGACGCACATTATCATACAAGTCTCTCCCCCTTTTCGATCTTGGGCGCGATTCGTCACGTGCTTTGTTGTCACCACATTTCCCACACACGATCATTGCTAAGAGGGAATACAGTCCAACATGACTCGTAACTTCTACCTCCTTTCTTTGCACGCACGCAATGACCAGCGCATTGTCACGTAAGTGGCGCACAAGGCGCACAATATGGGCCTTCCTAATCTTCTTAGTCTGCTCATTTTTTTGAACCGCACCCGTTGTCGCACTTTTTCCAGTCGGGCCCCTTCAGGCGACCAGAAAGCCAATAGACTGTCACGCAGGGTTTGGATGATGATTGCAATAAATAAAATAAATTAATTAATTAATGCAAATCCCTTCCTGTTGTGTGCGTCCGGCTTCGAGCAAGACCCTTCAATTGTGGTCTTCGTCGGTCCCCGGTCTTAGGAATCTTTTATTTTGATTCGGAACAGCAAAGAATCATGCAAATAATAATCATGGAACTTCGGTGTGTCATGCGTGTGTTAGTGTTGTCGATTCACTAATTCTGAGAATTGTGAAAGAATCATCAAAGAACGCAATCATCAAGCAAAGCAATGCAAGAAGCAAGACTGACTGACTCGAGCAGTGACAAGGTTAAGTGAGGGAAGAATAAGAACTCATAATAGTCTCAGGAAGTACACATGTAGAGAGCATGGCCAACACCAATCAAGAGTCCTCACTCATCCCTCTGAATCCCCACACTCAATCTCTTATTTTGTTGTCAGTCGTTTGGGCCTTCTGCCATTTCTCCGTACTCTCTGAGGCTGTGGTCTCTCGATGTAGAGCCACCTGAAACCTACAAGCTTCGAACACCTCCATCCAAGTCTCATGATACGAAAATCAACCATAGCACAGAAGTCCTCACGAAGTGTGAGAAGATATGGTCGAGAGAAAATCCCTCGTCTGAGATGTTGAAAATCTGAGGGCTCAGTCTCTGCCTCATAATCGATCACTGCTGGAGAAATGTACCTCCTTGCCAGATCCACCAGGTTACCCCAACAAGAGTCGTCTGTGAGAGTGAAGGGTACTGGAGGCATAAGATAGTCTAAGTAGAGCTTTGGGCCGAAGTTGCGGATCAAGTTAGTACCACCTCCATCACGTTCCTTCTCTCTCTCTTCAAGGTACTTGGTTGCTGCAATCTTGACTGAGTCAAAGTGCTCATGGGTTTCCTTGCCCTTCTTTACATAGGATCTCAAGTCATAAATAGTGGCGCCGACGAAACTGGTGAGGACGACGAAGACTGACAAATCTTCTCGCCTGAAACAGACTGCACTTAGATATTGATACTGAAAGGCATCCTTAAGAGCAATCTGATTAAGGTTGGTCAAGATTGCCCTGCTGATAGAGGATGGCTGAACTGTACTCATATGCAGCAGTGGGTTTAATGGTTGATCCAACGTCTTTGTGGGGAAACACTGCTCTTCTGAAAACTGATCTCCTAAGGCAAGCAAAATTGACCGAGTGCTGATTGACCGACGGTTGAATGCTGCTGGAATAATAAATCACTAAACATTGGTCACTCAATGGCGGACTGCTGGGAAGGTTGCAGATCGTTGAGTGTTTTTCTTCTTCATAAGATTCTGATAGGGCCTCTGATTTGACCGTGCGAGCCGAGTAGAACGATTATGCTGATTGTCTCACTGACCAAATTCCGATAACATTCAGCGTACTTTGATTGAAGTCTATCATCCAACTAAATGGGGTGTTGTTTCTCACATCCATTCCTCTGAATGATGCAATACAATTAATCCCGTCGTCTTCTCACTCTTGTTTATTCACTTTAATTACGCCACACACTACCGCTAGCTAGGCGCTCTCTTTTTATTCTCACTGTTTGCTGTTGGCAACTTATCTTGCTCGATCCACAGGCTCTACAAAGGAAAAGGTGTTATGCAATTGCCCAACCGATCCGTAGAAGTAGAAAGTATACTCAATGAATTCTTGCCTTCCACTAGCTTTACTGCACTTTCTCTCATTAGTTTCCAGACTTGTTGGATGTGTTTGATTGCCTTCTCCTCCCATTCGTCTCTCTTGTCTCAATGGAGGGCGCAGGTCATTCTCAAAGTTGCTTTTGCCCCCCCCATAATTTCTCTGAAGGCTCTACCTCTGGCATGAGACTGATATGCACAGGGGGATATGGCCAACTCCCAATCAAACTCCTGCGCGACTAGCAACAAGTTTTAAGTGACCTACAATGTTTTTTTTCTTTTACTGGCGCGATCATTTTTCTCCGTTTCGGTATCACAATGCATGGACGCTCAGAAAACCTTTGACTGAGCACGATCCCACTTTCTGTTGTACTCTCCTACTAGGTCTAGCTGAGGTGAATGAGTTTGAAATGGAAGTCTGACTACACATACTCATCCTGAGTATTTTACTACTGAGGTTTGAATAGACAGCCCGTGCTAAACTAGCTGGGTCCACGTAAGAGTTTCTTCCCTGAGATGTCAGCCGATAAGCGATGGAGCACTGGATCTGTTTAAACAGGGAGTGGGACCCAACCACTTTTGTTCAATCAAAGCCCCAATTGATTTAAATTTTCATACACATCAGATACTACCTCTCAAAAGTCGACTTGTCGGGACTTTACCCGAATGGGGTACCAAACTCTCGTGCATTAATCCCACCAGCATGTTGAGCAGCCCAACTCGATCCGCCCAGGACACGCAAACTTCGAAAGTGAGTACTTAGATTATGGTTTTTCGTTTCAAAACACGGGATGGCACCTGAGGCGAACTTTCACTTTGTTGATTAAGATCAAACTGAGCCCCTCGGATATACCCCATGAAAATTGATAAACGTTTTTCCAGTGTCTATAACTTTGTTGAGTCCCGAACACAAACCCGGAACCATTTTTCGTCAGACCACGACTCTGAGCATTGATTATAGTAGTCTCGGGCCAAGCACAGTACTGAGACATTACCCGCAGCAGATTCTATTCAGGCATAACACCCAAACACAGAAGTGATTTTGTCATTCCACGAAGTAGCTCCAGTCATGTTACGAGGACCATTCGTAATAACGAGAAACGGGTAGTGGGTAACACCTAATCACCGTCCATTAGAAATTTGACCAACAGATAAGCGACTCTCCTCTGTACGCGACGTTTCTTACCCATCAAACGGATAATCAAGAACAGAGAAAACAACCCGCTCATTCATCATGTGACCCCCAATTTTTACTAGTATTTGTACCCATCATCTTTTTGTCACTACTAGTCTTTGCACTCCCACACTCTACCTGAAGGTCATCTGGCGAGAGCTTAGTTAGCATTTCCCCATCAAGGAGTGCTACCAAGCTCGTCTGTTTTGACTTAGTAGGCTAGATCACGAAAGGGTGCATGAGTACTTCGTACAACAACACATAAGAAGGCACTAAGTAGAGAGACAAAGTAAGGACAACCGCGCAATCGTAGAGATCAGATTAATGGTTGGCGTCATTAAAAACTTTGTATACCCATTGGTTTGACCATGTATCCCAACCAGCAGTGGAACGTCTCCACCTTCCAAGCGAGAGCATATTCTGTCCGGCTTACTAAGTCGAAACGTCAGAACACTTAAATGGTGAGGACTTACCTTACTAATATTGATACGTAAGACTGACCCTCTGTGATGGATACCACAAAGTTCACACTCAACGCGTTATTCCGAGTCCGCTGGGCTACTTACTCGGAGCAGGCCATCAATGAACCTGGATCCACGTTCGCACCACCATACATCAGTGATACAGACGACACGGCAGATAAACACGCTATTAGGAAAATAGCGCAATTGTAACAGGCCAGTGCTTTAATTTGCAATATTGGCTCGAATAGGTGCAACTCTCACTCTGCCTGCAGTGACCTTACTAATTCATCGTTGAGTCAACTCCTCCGCAAGGGTGAGAACGACAGAAAGAAAATTCACAATCCAGAAAATGCCAAGGAGTTTAGCACGATTGGCGCCATGTGCGCTCACACACGGCAGCTGGAGGACGAAAACCTGGTTTCCTCTCAAAGTGTATGTTGGTGGTACCCTAGTGGCTCGTTCTCCTGCTTCGTCACACGTGAGTCGAGTTAGTGCGCGCAGGGAGAACAGGCCGAGTCCGTGAATCAGGTGACGTCAACCCACRCAAGCGTGCTCAGTCCCCCACTCGGCGCCCTCGTGCTAAAGTGATGACATCAACTAAACTGCCTTCTCACACGGATTCCCCTACTCAAACCTGACTTCCCCTTTTCCTCCATCCAACCACAATGTTTGCTCACTTCCTACAGTCGCCTTGAAATCTCGATCGTCGCAAGCTGACCCAGACCAAGAGTCAGTGTCATCAATGGTGATCCGCATGCACGCCACCTGCAAGCGATTTGTGTCAGTCCGACTTCCTTTTCCTTGCACACTGGACGAGGCGGCGTTCTTACCATCCTAGCCCTCTCTCAGACTAATCGCCCCTGTCAGTAGCGTCGTGTCAGGCGAGATGACGTCAATCGTGATAAGCAACCTCACATCTTCCACACCTCCCTCTTACTCGTAACCACTCGCCCTTCCATTCTCCCGCCTTCTCGTGTTGACCCTCACGTCTTGCAACCTAGTGACCCTGACCGCTTTTCCTATTCACTTCTATGACATATGGAGCTTCCCCACTCACACGAGGGCTAGCACGACATTTCGCTGATCAAGCACCAGCTGATCTGAGCGAGCGCGCAGACCCTCGTTCTTTCCTTTGCCTGTTTGAGAGGACTGCAGGGGTGGACTCCGCTCTGTGGACTTACATCTGCGTGGGCATGGTAGACGAGGTCGTGGACTGGTCGAGGGCGTGTGCCTGGAAAAACCCAATGGCTTTCATGCGTTATGAGAGCCTAGTCCCTCCAATCGTGACTGACTCTCCCTCGCTCTCGGTCTTCACACGTGTTCCCTTGCCCTAACTTCCTGGACGCAGAAGTCAAGTCGACGTCAGCGTCCTGAGCATGCCTGTTGTACTCGCCGTCACAGGGGGCCACCTCACTCACTTGTAACTGCCTCTTGCCCTCTCATTTCTGATGAGAACTGGCCTCCGGGTTGTCCTCTACGCTCTCTCCGCCACTGCTCCAGCCCATGGAAAGACATGGTCTGCGCATCGCTGGCCTCGGAATCTGCCTCAGAGTCCCAGTCCAGTTCCTGCTGTTCCCTCTCGGTCGTGCTCGTGGAGGTTTCCTCTTCATGGTAAGTAACCATTACTTTTAAGCTCGCTGTCACTCAATCCCTTCTGAACCTCGGCTCGGCTCGGTCACGAGCCTCCGTAATTACACCCTGAACCTTTACATCCTCCCTCATCTCCTGCTCTTTCCCTCAGTAGACATTAATTTTCAGCTTAGCCATCCCGTCACTTTTACTGAAGCTCAAGCAGGCATCCACTGTAGCTCCTTCTTCACGCATAGGCTCCCAACTCCAGTAAAACCTCAAATGCGCTGACCTATAGCCAAAAAGGTCATTCCTACGTGCCATAGCCGCCCGCTTGATGAGCTGAGATCGGTGCTCTGCACTAGCGCACGCAGACTGCCCACTTCACTCGAGGGCCGAGACTGAGCCGTCCCGGAATAGCGACAGTCTAACGCCCCGAGCATTAGCAGGCTGACTACCACACACCCCCTTCAACACTTACCTCTCACACCTCAGCTTGCCAGTACACAGCGCGACAAAGTCGCCCATACACTCGCAGCCCGAAGCTCGGCTCCCCCTTTCTTTTATAGGATCGTTTTCTATCGCGATCCCTTCTAAACGCGGGTACTTTTCACACCAAGTATTCTAATTTCCTATGAATCTTGAATTAGTGATTTATGATGATTTTAACAAGAAAGGAAAATGCGAAGCAGGATATCAAACAATCGCGTCTCCGTTTTTGAAGTGACTGCAGACTTGACGCTATGGTCCCATAACGGGATCCCAACGGCGAACTCTTCTTTTTCAAAACATACCGTCGGCCCACCTCTATTGGGTACCCGTGTCTGATGGCAAGGACGGGGCTTATGACCTTTCCTTGGAGGGTAATAAGCCTCCTACCAATGTGGCCGCGGGTCGCCCCTCTTTCGGGGTCCCAGTACGCGGCGCTCAACCGAGCAGTTCATCCACATACGATATACGAGGGGTCAGCCAGCTTAGGCCGTTAGGCCGTAGACCACAGTTTGAGCTCGAAATTCGAACCGTTGTCGGTGCGAATACCCTTACAAGGGTATCCGCCCTGGTTTTTGGAGGCGACAAAAAATAGTCAAGGTTAAAGTTTAAGTATACCGCGCTAGGCGCGACCGCATCTGTAATTTACATTGACTGGCTGGTTGACTTGAGTAGAGAGTGCGTGGGCGCGCAGGTTTAGGGGGCGCGTGATTCTTTTCCGATGTTGATCATAAAGCCGACCGGATATCGGTCGTTTTGTCTAATAATATTATTAATACTTATTTATATTTGATTAAGCGGGAATTAGGGGTATTTTCGGTTGGTGGTATGTTTGACCGAGACCTTCGCACGTGCGGAGAACGACCTCGACGACGGCATCGGCGGCGATGGCGCGATTTCTTGCGGGGAACGGAGATGGCGCGCAGGGCCATTATGGCCCGGTATGAGCAAGCTGGCGCGGACCCTGGGAGCCGCACAGCCGGTTTGTTGGCCCATAGCGCCGCGCCGCACTGCCTTGTGTGGTACTCGGCGGGTGCTTGTCTCAGGCTTGGGCATAGCCCTATAGGTTACAACAGAGGACTGTTATTACAGAGGTTCACGGGTCAAGGCCAGCGGGCGTCGGCACGGCGGCAACAGAGTAGCGTGAGGCGAAAGCCTGAGGGGTTGAGGGCCTGTGGGGCTATCCCCCTCGGTTTTGTTTACGGACGCGGCAGCGGGCCCGATCCGTGGGACTGACGAGGCGCCAGGAGCCCCGCTGTTCCTATTTTTATTTTATTTTTATTTTACTTCCTTTTTTTTTTTTTTCTGTTTTATTTACCTCATCCCGTTCGGGGACGCGGGCCAGCATGAGGGTACGTTATATTCACGGGATTGCCTGAAATGCAGCGGCAAGTAGTTTTCGTGGCCGCATCGAACTTAGCCGTTGTAATGTTTTGGGGAACTCCCTAACAGCCATATTCGTGCTTAAGCCTCCAACAAGGGAACATGCGGGGGATGTAACCATCAGCAGGTGCGATACCCGCTACGGCAGGTGGGCGGTACCTGCCGGGGGTCAGCCGATAGCATCAGGACTGAGTCTCTTTGATGGGCCAGTCGTTGTGCTTCCGGAGGGTGGAGGCTGTGTGAGGCGCTGGAATCCGGCCTCGAAAGGAGGCCAGATTCGCGGAGGGGTTAGGGCCGCTCGGATACCAAGAGGACGCGGGGCGCTGCCTCGGTCAAAAAGTCCTTCGGGACATCCCTTAAAGTTGGAACTATACAGAGAAGATTAGCACGGCCCCCGCGCTCGCAAAAAGGTATAAGTGGCGAGGTGGCCCGGGCCCCGCGGTTATCTTTTTTCGGGGGATATTTTTCCTCTCGGTCGGTGCGACGCGGCCGGAGCAAGTAGCGGGCGCCAGGCTGGTGAACGAGAGAGCCGAGCGCCGGGCAGCGAGAGTGATGGGGGATGCGGGAGCAACTGGCCGGGCAACGTAGCTTGGAGCGACAGCAGAGCGACGGGCAGTGAGCCGGTGACTCAGGGATTGGAGGCGGAGTGTAGCAGCGGAGGAACCGGTGAGCGCGGCGGGTGTACCTGGGCGGAGGAAGGTGCCAGGTGCGTTCGGGGCGGACAGCGCTGCGCAGTGGCGGGGCGAGTGGTAGCACAGCGGGTGGATAGGCGATATGACAGTGAAGGGGGGCAGCAGCGGGTGGAGCGACGAAGGTTGAGGCAATAGCAGCGGGCGGTGAGAGCGACACAGGCAGGCAGCGGGCAGCGCAGGCGTAGCAGCGAGCGGAAGGGCGGAGCATAGCGAGCAAGCAAATGAACCCGGAGGAATGGTGATAGTGGAATGAACCCGGACGGGGTTGTGHGCAAGGTGCATGCAGACAAGGGGTGGGATGGCGGATGGCAGCTTGCGCATTCGGGAAAGAGTAGCTCGCCCGACTCCTATCGGAAACGGGCGGGGGAAGGTAAGTGGRKGTTCTGGGCRGCTGCGACCTAKAATAGGAAGTCAKTTTTGGGTAAGAGTTAGTGAAGAGAGAGGTTAGTAGGAAGAAKCCTGYGCGGAGGCTATGGCGGAAGCAAGGAGAAGGGGAAAATTAGATACCTCGCTCGATTCTCGATGAAATCGAGCGAAGTAAAAGGCTAAATTGGGGGTTTYGAGGTTCGCGATCCYGATTKCGTAGTTAGTTCGGTTCAAAAGTTAGTARWTTAGTTGTTAGTAGAGGAACGTGGTGCGYGGAGCCATGGCGGGATGAGTGAAGCTSGCGGAACRGAAKGGCGAATAACTCACTCKATCCTCTTYGGGATCGAGCGATTGAAGGTGCGAAGCGGGGGTTCCGAGCTATTGCGAGTGGGGTAGCGTGATTAGATTTGGCGATAGTATAGTGATCTTGGCGCCATATTGGGTAGGAGCTACGAAGGAGGGAAGACAAGCAGTCGAATGAACCCAKACCTGGTGTGGYGCCAGGTACATTCGACGAAGGCAGTGAGGGTAGCMGGCATAGTGATGGGTACGGCCAAGGGTAGAGAGGGGAAGATAAGGTTGGTGATGAGAGGCGCACGTACCTGGACTTGGTGGTGAGCCGCAGAATYGGCGGTTTCATGCAGCTCCATTGTTGCTACCGACGTCAATGCCTTGCCGGACTGCAGACGGTTGTTAGCTCGGTAGTAGCAGCTGGTGCACAGGGCGCCAGAGAGCGGGGAGCAAGGTGAGTGTGGAGAGGGGAAAAGAGACAGTTTGGGGACCTACCTGTAGTGCGGTATGCGCCAGTGAAACACTCGTTTGGCTCTGTTCGTCCTACCGGCTGGCAGTAGCGTGGGGATAGTCGTGAGGTTGGAGACTTACCTTTCGCAAGTCGTGCCACACACCCCTCGAGGTGAAGAGAGAAAAAGGGGGTGCATCGTAGGAAGCTACATGGCCGCTCCGATGCGCCCCGCTGCCATAAGAAACGGGTGTAGGATGCTGCGTTGTTTGCAGTTTCCGCGTATAGCCAATCTTGTTGGGTAGACTGTACGGACAATCATCTTGACTGTACCAAGTTGGGCTATTGCGGTCAATGACAGAGGGGGGCTGCTACGTTGGGTCGCAGGTGGGCCAAGGCAGCTACAGGCAGGCTGTGAGGAACTTGGCAGGACCGGCGCAGCCAGTGTTTGCACACGGCCCGCCGGCTGGRSAACCGATACCTGTATATTGCCTGCCCGCTGCATSACCAGTRAGGCAGCGYCGCCATTYCGTTGCTGYGTAAGAAGGAAGGGGTGGAGTTGTTGAGGGGGAGTCTTTGTTGAGGGCGGGAGAGTCGTCGAAGAGTCAGATGAGTGGCAGTTTGACCACRGTTGAGTGRTAAACTGCATTTTGTTSTATGTTGTTASGCATCGCCGATACTTTATTAAAAGTGGGAGGTAGGYGGAGCSGYTGTCTAGGATCGAGGTGGAGGGACCTASTGGCATGATGATGCTCGTGAGGGGGGTTACCGCTGCGACTTGAAGCGTCGCCARAGAGTCTCAACARCCGGCASTGGATTTCGTTTTGACTGCGYTGCYRTGGGTCCTGGCCACCATTGCAGGRCCCTAAGGCGCATCGAGATAACAAGGCCCTYTCCCGCGAGTCTGAGTGCAACTCCCTTGGATCTGAGAGACTAAATGCTCCTACTTCTGTCCCCCTTACTCTAAGTCTARTCMTTTGGTTCTGAGAGGAAGGCGGCAGGCAGGATTGCAACCTGTAGGACCGCATCAAGACTCTGTGGTGAGTCCACCCACCGATTGCGCGACCTCTGTCGGAACTCAGGAAGAGTTCTGGAGGCAGGGAACTATCCGGTATATTATCTTTATTTGTATAACCTACTGTTACCCATGGTTGTTTATCCCCCTGCAGTATGACTGCTGTTTGCATGAGATTGTCCCTATGGTTATTTTTTTTCTCTTCATAACCTAATTAGACTAAGGGAAGGAATGTATGAGATGAAGCTTAAGTTTCTTCTTTGTTGTGATTGAAAGCAGATTAAGGGATGAACTGGGGGAAGATGGGAGAAAGGCAGTTTTGCATGTGTTTGACCGGGTCAACCAAAGCCTGAGCACTATTTCTACTGTGAATGGCTCAGGGCTATGTTTATCTGGCTGTTTTCTGAAGGACCGGGCATTGTTTCTACTGTGAATGGTCTGGCTGCTATGTTTATTTAGTTGTTTTCTGGAGGGCCAGACATTGTTTCTACTGTGAATGGCTTGTTTACTCTAGTTAACTCTGAGGGTTTGCATGGTTGAAAGGGTTTAAGTTCTTGCTTATTCTGAKGAAGGATTTCTGGTCTAAGGCTAACCATTGTTTCTACAGTGCATGGTTTAGCCTGAAAACCACGCACATAAGTTAAACTRAGTATAAAGGAAARTACTTTATATATATTTGCATGYGAACTGGCAGCTKGGGAYTGTTTCTACGGTGAATGGCCCAACGCTAAGCCATATCACTTAGAAGAGAACGGAAAAATACAAAGTATAAATGGAAGTMGTCTGGGTAAGYTGAACATTGTTTCTAYTGTGAATGGTTCAGTCCCCTGCTCGTMTTTGCCTTTTTCCTTTGAAAACAAAGTCAAAAAAWTATTAAACTTTGGTCATTAARCAGTYCRKGGYRSYTAGGCATYGTTTCCATKGCGAATGGCCTAGTCATATGCCYAAAAGAARGGAGAAGTAGTTGTGCAACCTGTTCGTGTATACATTAAAGACAGGYTGGACATTGTTTCTACTGTGAATGRTTCAGCTCTATGTCTTATGTAAGATGGGTATAAGGATTTAAGARCTTAAAGAGATTCATAAACTATCTATATRAAATGAACTTGRGATGGTGAGAGYACTTACATTTGTGGTTTGGCTTGCATRTGGCTGAGTGAGATGACTATTTTGGTGTGGATTTCAGCTTGATAGGTAGTTGCTTTAGATGCTCGCCACATGCTGGAGCGATAGGAGTTAGTTTCAATTCCTGCATTTTCTGTAGTAACTTTTTTTACTTAGATCAATTYTTGCATTTTCTGAGATCTTTTGTTATACTWGGCTTTGTRTAAATATTGGCAAGCTAYWTTCTCTACGSGAAGCGCTGCCGAAATTTCTGCAAATCCAAGGAGTTRGTCAAACTTTGGCTTTTCAGAGTTCAACTTGTCCAAACTTTGTATYTGACTTAGTAAAAATYTGGAGAGTCTCYTTTTCTAAAGGGAGTGCTGCCARAATTTTTACTAATTCAGGRAGTTRGACAAAATTGGACTTTGGGSASTCAAAGTTGATTSGAGTCCTGAACTTAGCTTTGTATAAAATTTGGGATARCACTTTTYTAGAGGGAGTGCTGCCGAAATTTCTACAAAACTAAGGAGTAGTTAAATCTTGTCTAAGTWGGACTCAAGTTGTTTCTTTTGAGTTCATATCTGGCTTGGTATAAATMTGGGAAGTCCCTCTTTTCAAAAGGGAATGCTGCCCAAATTTTCACTAATTCAGGGAGTTAGACAAAATTTGGTTTTCCAAAGTTAGAGAATATTTCTGTTTTTCATAGTTGGASTYATATAAATTCTGAAAAGGCACTTTTCCTACGGGAAGCGCTGCCGAAATTTTCTTAGATTAAAGGAAGTTAGATTATATTTTGACAGGTGGTGATT
>BFEA01000440.1:1173419-1197763 GCA_003427395.1 Chara braunii
ATATAAATTCTGAAAAGGCACTTTTCCTACGGGAAGCGCTGCCGAAATTTTCTTAGATTAAAGGAAGTTAGATTATATTTTGACAGGTGGTGATTCTCGTAATGCACCTGAATAGGGGAAGGTTTGCCACGAGTCTACCTATCTTAAGCATTTGCTTAGAGGTAGAGTCAGGCTTAGTTAGCTAGGATGATTTGGGTGAGATCATGATATGGAGATTGTTCCCCATGGACTTATAGGTTTAGCCCTAGGGCATTGACCTGTCTTGTGTTACAGGCCATCTTGATCGATCTGATTCAGGACTTGGACTAGATTCAGCTTGATCCTTTGAGGATCACCTTCTGTTATCATTGATAAAAGGTCGGTTGTCGATTCGTCGATTTACGATTCAACTCCAACTCACTCCTGTCACTCAACCTAAAGGCTTTAGCCTTATGCGCACGACTTACAGTGATCGTGCGCAAGGGTTAACCAGATTTAGGCTTGAGTGAGAAGGAAGATTCTCTGTTATCCTCTTTTCTTTGGAGTTCTTATAGTTGGATGTTATAGTCCATGGCAGCCGTCAAAGTCGAACCCCTTGATGTTCGACCGCCACGACAACTCAAAGTTGTCTACTCAACCCCTCTGCACAGGGTGCAGAAGAGGGTGTGGTCTTCAACCGCACATGGCGGTTGTCCAGAGTCGAGAGATTAACCCTCAAGGCGCGTGTCAGCCGACACTTGAGTGTCGAACGTGACCCTCGCGATTAACAGGGACCGCGTGAGTATGGGTACCACATAGTACGCCAACATTGCGACTGCTTGCGCACGTTTGCATCGCGAGTCGATACGAGTTAGCCCTGCGTCCGCGCGGTTTTATATTGAGTCTTGCGCGCGACGTCTATTCGATTTCCGCATTGGAAAGTTATGGGTTGGCTACCAAGGGGCTAGGAGCGTTGTCGCGTTGTTTGTGTTGTGTCGTTTCGTGCATGTGTGTGTGTTGTTGTCTTGTGGTTGTTAGAGTGGTGTGCGCGTGGNAGGGGCTAGGAGCGTTGTCGCGTTGTTTGTGTTGTGTCGTTTCGTGCATGTGTGTGTGTTGTTGTCTTGTGGTTGTTAGAGTGGTGTGCGCGTGGTGTGTGGGATGCGTCCTAGTCGACCGACGACGAGCCGCGCTTGGCACTTCAGCCCCCTAAGATGTCGGTTCGCATGCGGGTCCGATAGGCGTATTACCACACGTATCCCCTATGCTACAGCAAACGAGAAACGCCCTCGGCTTGTCCACCTCTGCGATTGCAACTGATTAGCTTTCGTACTGTAGACTAGTAGCTCGGCAGGGATACGCCCACCGAAGGGAGGTGACAACTCCTGTAAGGTGTAGGTAAGTCGTGCCTCGCGTAGGCCCTATCCGGTCGTAAGGGCTCGCGAGAGATATGGCTGGCTCACTCGGCCGGAGCGGCTTAAGGAAGCTCCACATGTATTATCTGCGACGAAGGATTTAAATCAACTCCTGCGTGACGCGGCCGGGAGGGTCCCGCGCTGCCCTGGTGCGGTGCCGGACCAATTCGCTCGATACCGTTGGCCTTCTTGGAAAATGACAGGCCGAAAGAAAAACCGAGTCTGACAATCGTGCGAAAAGGAAAATTAAATAATAATAATAATAATAATAATAATATCGAGAGGAGAAGAGAGTTATGACATCATTATTACCCCAAACTAAGGCAGAAACTCAGACCGTGGCATAAATTCGGCGCTTAGGTTTTCTTTTATTTTCCCATATTTCCTTTTCCTTTGCTTCTCTTTTCTTGGTTCTCTTCATTTTGACACCAATATCTGTCGTGTGCACCTAACCCATAACCTGGCAGAGGGACACTCGGCGCGCAGTAGAACAGACCGTACCCGTCCCTCTACCTTCACGTCCCTAGATGAACCCGACGGCTACCACGGCCACAGGCCGGTAGTGCTCTACTGTAGAGCAGGGCGCCGAGCCTGCGTGGACCAAAGGAAAGCCCAGTGGCGCCCCCTTTTGCTAGGGAGGGTGCCAACTGGACCAATCCATAATAGGGTATTATTCAGATATACAAGGAATGTCACGTAGGCTCGAAAACAATCCGATCAGTAGTGGGGACCCGACTAAGGAACGAGTACTGAGTAAGATCCTGGCATACAGAGGAAGGTCGGGACACCGCGCCCTCCGACATAATACCAAACGCCCACCCAGCGTCCCCGTTGGGTCGAGACGTCGTCACTTGACGCATATTAAGCAATATTGGGCTCACGATTCTGTCATTCACTCACCATGCGTTAATGGACTTTTCCAATGACTTTGCGCTAGCTGTCGACTCTTTCTCATTGCAACATCTTATCTCCTTCCCTTCTTTTTTTTCTTATCAAACGCGCAGCCCCATAACGTGGTCTGCACAGTCACTTTTCTCTTTCCTTTAGTAGTATACTCTCTCTATTCTCGTACTACTCTCTTCGCCGCAATTTTCATAACTGTCGACTTTTCACCCTACTCCATGCTTGAAGCACGTAGGGGACAGGGAAGAGGAAGAGGTGGTAGAGGAGGGAAGGCACGCGAAGAGCCGCCGGCTCGCGCTCGGCGTGAATACAGTTCAGAGGAAGATGAAGATCAGCCTAGAGGATACGACGCTCAACCAAGATCTTGAAGAACTTCATCCCCTAATAGGATGGAGTACTTCCAAAAGAAGTTCGAGGCGCACTACGGTGCGCCCAACACTTCTTCCCCTCCACATACTCCCAGGGTTCCCATCTCTCCCACAGCAAGTAGAGCCCTAGTGCCTCTTCCTTCACTCTCCACCCCATGTACAACCTATTCTCATTCTAATAACTGTACTCTTTCTTGTATCTTCTTCCTTCTCGTCTTACTTTAGGTTGAGTTCAAATGACTCCGTTCTACATTTTGTATAAGCGAGATTTCCATTTGAATTTCTGAATTGGTTTCTCTCAAGTCTTCAACTCCTGTCACACTTTATAGCATCCCTGGCTTGAGAGGTTGACTACCTTATAGCCGGGGATGCAGGTTCCTTGTGAACCAGACTGCTTGTCGGCCACCAAACAAATTTTAAGAAGGATTATTTTACTTTCTCATTTGCTACTGACTTAGACTCTCTGGCACTCTGAAGTCTGAGTCCTGTCTGAATTTTCAGCAGAAGAGTTACCTCACCCATTCATCTTGACAGCAGAGCCAAGGATATAGTCAATCTCGTCTCAGTGCTCATGAAACTTGTTTTGTCTGCCATGCTGGGGATGGGACATACCAAATCCTTTTCCTATTTTCTGGCTTGAGTAAGATATCTTCCCAGCTTCTCAAACAACTCAGGGGATACCAAACCCTATTCTCTTTCTCTCATCTGAGCGAGGCGTCTCCTCAACTTCTCAGATAAAAGGTAAAGGGGATACCAAACTCCTTTTTCTTTTCTCTGGTCTGGGAACTTCATGTACACCTGTAAATACCTGCATAACAACAAGATCCCCAGACAATTGACATAGCTCCCAACAAGCAAGCTCCCCAACAATTAACAGCCATGCAACAAGTAACATGATAAAAACTCAAAATAAAACAGTAAAATAATAAAACAGAAAAATGATAAAATAATGATTCTTCACACCCATGAGTTATTGATTGCCTTGGTTTCGGTCCACCACTGGCCAGGAATGACAAACCTCCTGTCAGTCTGACATACCTTATTCGGCCCGCCTCAGGCCAGGACCAATTAGACCATTTGTCTTGACGGCCCCTTTAACCTGCCTCCAGGTCAAGACCAACATACCCATTACTCGAGTATGAAAGCCCTTTCACATTTTCGCCAGGACACCCCGACTATAGCGGGTTTTGTCACCCTATAACAGTAGACCTCCCGTCAGTCAGACTGTCCCGTACCTGGATTTGACCACTGCGGTCGGGGGTCGGCTCACCCACCAGTTTTTGGCCTAGGGCGCTGGCTGCCCCGCCCAGAATTTTAAACGTGGGACCCGGTCTAACCATAGTTCCAGGCTCTGGTGAACCTCACTAGATTGCATCCTCTGACTGCGGTAGGGTTCCAACTGACCCCTTTTGACCTCGCAGACCAGACCCCCGGAGTCTTAGCCTCAGTCAACTACGGAATTCGACACTCGCGTCGGGGACCTGCTGACCCCACCAGATTGCAAACTACTGCGGTGAGACTCTGGCTAGCCCCGACAATCAATGCATCTTTTGATTAGAGAAGAGAGAACCCCAAGCACAGACAATCAGATAAGCATCTGAAATTCCATAATCAAATAATTCATGCCCCAAGCAATAAAACAAACATTTATCAAGAGACGTTCTTTAAGTCTAAAGAGGCACTGAACAACAATAAGCAGCAACCGACAATGTATTGCCTTAAGACCTCCCTTCAACCTTAGGGAATACAAAGTGCTGATCCCGGAGAGGTCCCTTCCCTCATCTGAGAATACTTCCAAGATACCTCCCGTCAGCCTCAAGAAAGCATAGAGATACTGGCTCCAGAGAGGTCCCTTCCCTCATCTGAAGCTGAAGGGTAGGCAACTTAGCTAAAAAGCACGAGGTCCCCCAGTTAACAACTCTCTGGTCAGACAGGGTTGAACCTCTTTATGTCCATCTTCCTGATAGCTTTCTCGGACAGGCAACTTAGCCGGCAAGAAGTCCCTCTACTGATAACTCTCTGATCAGATAGGGTTGAACTCTCTTGAGTCTGTCAGACTCTCTTAGCTATAAGGGATCAATACTAGTTACCTTTTGATGTGCCACATCCATCAATTCTTTGAGTTGGATACTGCATTAATATTTTGAAGGACGATCTCTTATCACCCTTTTCACTATAAAGTTGTTCCCTGCTCATGGATCGACTGTGGCTCTGCATCAATAACTTTGATCTCACTGCCTCTAGAGGAAATTTAATTCAGATGCACATACGAACGTGAATCATCTGGAAGATTTTTCTCAAGTCTCTCGTGTCAAAATCTAACAAGCTGAAAATTAACTCACTGGACTGATCATGCAGGAATAATCAGTGTCTATTAAACTCTAGTAAGTTTTAGTGTCTTGCTGCCTCACTGTGCTTACTTTCAATTTTCTGAAACTGTCTTCTTACTGGATGACTGATTCTTCTTTCCTTTCTTTGAGGTCATTTTAGGGACCAAGTCAGGATCTCTGAAGATAAACTTACGAAGTCTTGAACCTGATACCATGTCATGGACTCTTGAACCATCTATCTCAGATATCTCATAAACCTTGCCTTCTACTTCACCTGTAATTCTGTAGGGACCAAGCCATCTGGGCTCCAACCGTTTAGTCCACTGAGTCTCAAGAGAACTGTCGAATAGAAGAACAACGTCACCAACTTTCAGTTTCTCTTTCCTTATGTATCTCTTTTTATTCCATCTCTCTTGATCTGACAATCTGTTGGTTGTCATTATCTCTGCAACATCCATTACTGTCTGGTCAACCTCTGATATTTGTTTCATTTAGATCGGAAGAAGCTCTGAGATAGAATATACCTTGTCACTCTTTTGGCTTCACCATGCCTTGATTATACTTGCAATAGGTAGAGTAGCATATCGGTCATACCATAGAGTGAAAGGAGCATAACCAGTGGTTCTCTTGACAGTAATATTGTCAGCGTAAACTGCAGCTCTCGATACCTTTGACCAGTTATTGAGGTTCCTTCACACCATTTAGCCAATGAATCTTTTAGAGTTTTGTGACCTCTCTCGACCGGCGCATTTGCTTAAGGATGATAAGTAGTTACGTATCGGATTCTGACGCCCAATCTGAGAGTGGTTCTTCTTACAATCTCATTCCGGAATTCAGACCCTCTGTCCGAGACAAACTCTCTGATGAAGGGGTACCTGAGATACACTTCCTCTATTCGGTCAACCACTTGCTCAGTTGTCTTCCTCTTCAGAGCCATTGCCTAAATCCTCGTCGTAGATCTCTTCTGACATAACACACATAACTTACAGAACATGTAGATCATGTCCCCCATGCCATGCCAGAAGTAGAGTTTAACTATCTTAAAGCAAGTTGCTTCAGCAGCTCTATGACCGCCAGCAAACCCCTCGTGTGGAGCAGCAATTATTTCCAGTTGCCTTTCTTTCCCACAGACCACTCTTAATGGAGGCAGTCCTCCCTTGCCATCCACAAAGAGCTGACTCCGTTTTAACCAGAATTTTTTCCTTGAATTCTTGCAATAATATTCCTTTAACTGTTCTCTTTCCATTTTCTTCCCAACCTCTTGGTAGATCCCATTGTATTCTCTCAAAATGAATGATATCTCTTCCTCTTTCTTTTCACCTTCTTCTTCTTTCTTTGAGTCTGAACTTTCCTCTATCTCATGAGCTGCTACAATTGTTGCATTAATCTTTGCATACCAGTCATTCTGTTCTTCCTCTTCTTCTTTTTCGATAATCGATTCATAGATATAGGCATTAGGGATTTCTCCCTAGCTGTCTCTTTCTTCAGGCCATAAACTCCACTTATAGGAGTTTGGTACTTCATAATCTTCATCATCTTTCTCATTTGAAAAATTATCAACATAAGAAGATTCTTCAATAGTTCCTTCAATAGTTCCTTCAATATCTTCTTCCTTTCCATCTTTCCTCCATTCGATTCGACTTAGGTCATTGTTGGATCCACTTGTTGGTGTTTCTTAATTGCACTAATCACAACAGATGCATCAGTCCTCAGAATGAATCTCCTTCCAAGGACATAGTGTATGAAGCACCCGAGGTAGTGAATAATGGCCAGTAACTCTTTCATAAACTGAGTGTAGTCTCTTTTTGTGGAGTTGAGAGTCGTGCTCTCAAACCTTAGAGGTCTTTCTCTAACATTCTCATCTTTTTGTATGAGTACACCACCCAGAGCAACTGGTCCTCCATCTGCCTCAATGATGAAGGGTCTACCCCCTTCATCATCATAGTAAGGCACTCCCAACACTACACCACCATCTTTTAATTTTTCCACCAGAGTTTCTGTAGCAGTCTGTTTTTTCTCAGTCCAAGATAAGTCAGCCCCTTGTCTTACCATTTCTCTCAGAGGTTCTGCAAGGGTAGCAAAATGAGGAATAAAAAGCCTCCAGAACCCACATACATCCAAAAAGTTCATGGCATCTGTCACCCGCTTGAGAGGCAGAGGTCAGTTTAAACTTTCCTCTATCTTCTTGGGGTCAGGGCTCCTACCCTTGGAGAAACATCTAAATCTAAAATGGTGACCTCTACTTGGAAGAGAAGTGACTTTGGTCCACTGGGAGTCAGATTATACTTCTGAAGTCTCTCCAGGACCAGCTTCACACCTTCAGCATGCTCCCAGACAATCTTTCTGACGCCATCCCCAACCAAAGTCTCATTGTCGAGCTCATCAACCCCCGCGCGAGCGAGGGACCTCCCGGCCACATCACAAAGGAGTTATACAACAAAACAAGACACGGAGACAACTTAGGGACAACGAGAAATAGTTTCCGTGATCCGCCTAGTGGTGCGAGGTCACGTCGTCCCTTCGCCGCTCTAGCCGAGTGCGCCAGCTGTACATCCGGCGGTCCCCTACGACAGGACAGGGTGTCGCGGGGCATAAGCTTGCTCCCCTAAGGGTGGTGACAGCCCCTTAGGGAAGCAAGCTTATGCCCCACGGGAACCTGGCCTGTCGTAGGGGACCGCGGGATGGACAGCTGGCGCACCCCGCTAGAGCGACGAAGGGACGACGTGACCGCACACCGCCTCGGCGGCTCGCGAAAACTATTTCTCGTTGTCCCTAAGTTGTCTCCATGTCTTGTTTTGTTGTATAACTCCTGCGTGACGTGACCAAGGGATGTACAGCTGGCGCACCCGGCTAGAGCGGCGAAGGGACGATGTGACCGCACACCACCTCGGCGGCTCGCGGAAACTATTTCTCATTCTCGCTAAGTTGTCTCCGTGTCTTGTTTTGTTGTATAACTCTTGCGTGACGTGGCCGGGAGGGCCCTCGCTCGCGCGGGGGCCAATGCGCTCAACATCGTCTCTTACCATACGTCCTTTCATGGGATTATCATCACTATGGAGACTGGTTATCTCAGGCGAGATGTCCTGCATGACTTTAATCATATCCCTTTGAACCACTGTCACACCATTACTCCAACCTTGAGGCACCACTCACACCTGAATGAGACCCCTCGGTGTGTGCATAGCAGTCATTGGTCGACCAGCAAAGGATTCAGAAAGGAGATCAGCATCAGGGAGACTACCTGCATCACGTACCGTTACTAAGTTGAGCTTCTGAAGATTTTGTATCCATCTCAATCCATCCCTTGGTTTCCAAAAGCAAAACCAGTGGTTCGCATACGATGCATCTGAAGGTTGAGCAACATTAGATGCAATTTTTTTGTCAAGGTACTTTACCACTTCCGCTTCTTCTTTCAGGGGAGAGGTGGTTAATGGACCCTATATTTTCCACCGAATATATAACGAATCATTCTTGTATAACATACAATTACGCACATTATATCCCGAGGTGTTTTCAGGGTTTCGTTACCGAATTACTCTTCGGGATTTTCGGGATTTACTCAGAGTTGTTACTGAGTTATATCCCGAGGTGTTTTCGGGATTTTGTTACCGAATTACACTTCGCGACTTTCGGGATTTACTTAGAGTTGTTAGTGAGTTATATCTCGACGTGTTTTCGGAATTTCGTTACCGAATTACACTTCAGGATTTTCGGGATTTACTTAGAGTTGTCATCAAGATATATCCCGAGGTGTTTTCGGAATTTCGTTACCGAATTACACTTCGGGATTTTCGGGATTTACTAAGAGTTGTTAGTGAGTTATATCCCGAGGTGTTTTCGGGATTTCGTTACCAAATTACAATTCGGGATTTTTGGGATTTACTTAGAGTTGTTAGCGAGATATATCTCGAGCTGTTTTTGGGATTTCGTTACGAATTACAATTCGAGATTTTTGGGATTTCCTTGGAGTTATTAGCGAGATATATCCCGAGGTGTTTTAGGGGTTTCGTTACGGAATTACACTTCGAAATTTTTAGGATTTACTAAGAGTTGTTAGCGAGATATATCCCGAGGTGTTTTTGGGATTTCGTTACCGAATTACACTTCGGGATTTTCAGGATTTACTCAGAGTTGTTAGCGAGATATATCTCAAGGTGTTTTCGGGATTTCGTTACCGAATTACACTTCAGGATTTTCGGGATTTACTTAGAGTTGTTAGTGAGTTGTATCCCAAGGTGTTTTCGGGGTTTCGTTACTGAATTACATTTCTAAATTTTCGGGATTTACTCAGAGTTGTTGTCGAGCTATATCCCGAGTTGTTTTCGGGATTTCGTTACGAATCACAATTTGGGATTTTCGGGATTTCCTTAGAGTTGTTAGCGAGATATATCCCGAGGTGTTTTCAGGGTTTCGTTACCGAATTGCACTTCTGGATTTTCGGGATTTACTGAGACTTGTCAGCGAGATATATTCCGAGGTGTTTTCGGGATTTCGTTACCGAATTACACTTCGGGATTTTCAGGATTAACTCAGAGTTATTAGCGAGATATATCTCGAAGTGTTTTCGGGATTACGTTACCGAATTACACTTCGGGATTTTCAGGATTTACTCAAAATTATTAGCGAGTTATATCCCGAGGTGTTTTCGAAATTTCGTTACCGAATTACACTTCGGGATTTTCGGATTTACTTACAATTGTTAGCGAGACATATCCTGAGGTGTTTCCGGGGTTTGGTTACTGAATTACACTTCGGGATTTTCGAGATTTACTTATAGCGAGATATATCCCGAGGTGTTTTCGGGAATTCGTTACTGAATTACACTACGGGATTTTCGGGATTTACCTAGAGTTGTTAGCGCGATATATCCCGAGGTGTTTTCGAGATTTCGTTACCGAATTACACTTCCGGATTTTCGGGACTTACCTAGAGTTGTTAGTGAGTTATATCCCAAGCTGTTTGCGGGTTTTCGTTACCGAATTACACTTCGGGATTTTCGGGATTTACTCAGAGTTGTTAGTGAGTTACATCTCGAGGAGTTTTCGGGGTTTCGTTACCGAATTACACTTCGGGATTTTCGAGATTTACTTAGAGTTATTAGCGAGATATATCCCGATGTGTTTTCGGGATTTCGTTACGGGATTACACTTCGGGATATACTCGGACTTGTAAGTGAGTTATATCTCAAGGTGTTTTCGGTGTTTCGTTACCGAATTAGACTTCGGGATTTTCATGATTTACTCAGAGTTATTATTGAGTTGTATCCAGAGGTGTTTTCGGGATTTCGTTACGGAATTACACTTCGGATTTTCGGGATTTACGTAGAGTTGTTAGCGAGATATATCCCGAGGTGTTTTCGGGATTTCGTTACCGAATTACACTTCGGGATTTTCGGAATTTACTTAAAGTTGTTAGTAAGTTATATCCCGAGGTGTTTTCAAAATTTCGTTACCGAATTACACTTCCATATTTTCGGGATTTACTTAGAGTTGTTAGTGAGTTATATCACGAGGTGTTTTCGGGGTTTCGTCACCGAATTACAGTTCGGGATTTTCAGGATTTACTTAGAGTTGTTAACGAGATATATCCCGAGGTGTTTTCGGGGTTTCGTTACCGAATTACACTTCGGGATTTTTAGGATTTACTCAGAGTTGTTAGCGAGTTATATCCCGAGGTGTTTTCGGGATTTCGTTACCGAATTACAGTTCGGGATTTTCAGGCTACGTTGCATAGAGCACACGTACGGGGGCTTCCCGTACGAAACGTACAGGTTATTTTTGTACGGGATCTGTACGGGAACCTGTACGGGAACCTGTACGTCTTGTACGCCCCCGTACGAAAAAGCGAAAAAAAAAAAAAAAAGTCATAAAAAAAATCCAAAAAACAACTATGTGATACAACAACACAAAACAAGCAACATTTGGTTGAGCATTATCTTCAGATTCTTATTAGAATTGGAGAAAAAAAATAAAAACAACATCGGATTTACAAAAAAAAAAAAAAACTCATACGGGTCCTTAGCGTACGAGTACAAGAGTACGAGTCCGTACAAGTGACAACGTAGTTTTCAGGATTTACTTAGAGTTGTTAGCGAGATATATCCCAAGGTGTTTTCGGGGTTTCGTTACCCAATTACACTTCAGGATTTTTTGGATTTACTCGGAGTTGTTAGGGAGTTATATCCCGAGGTGTTTTTGGGATTTCGTTACCGAATTACACTTCAGGATTTTCGGGATTTACTTAGAGTTGTTAGCAAGACATATCCCGAGGTGTTTTCAGGATTTCATTACTGAAATACACTTCGGGATTTTTAGGATTTACTCATAGTTGTTAGGGAGTTATATCCCGAGTTGTTTTTGGGATTTCGTTACCGAATTACACTTTGGGATTTTTGGGATTTACTTAGTGTTGTTAGCAAGATATATCCCGAGGTGTTTTCGGGATTTCGTTACCGAATTATACTTCGGGATTTTCATGATTTACTTAGAGTTGTAAGCGAAGTATATCCTGAGGTGTTTTCGGAATTTTCGTTACCGAATTACACTTCGGGATTTTCGGGATTTATTCAGAGTTGTTAGTGAGTTATATCCAGTTTTTTTTTCGGGATTTCGTTACTGAATTACACTTCGGGATTTTCGAGATGTACTTAGAAATTTAAAAAGGGAAAAAACATGCCAATACAACATTATTATTTTACAAATTGTTGTGTCAATCGATATCGCGACAACGAAGAAATTAAAAATGAAAAACAAAATAAAAACAGCAATTTGGGAGGCATAAATTAGGTGAAGCATGAGAAGAAAAAAATAAAAAATAAACATGAGGGGATTTAAAAAAAAAAAAATGTTGGATTTTTTTTTTTTTAAGAAAACAGTGGACAGACACTTGTCCTGAATTTTAGGTCCGGATTTCAGGGACAACGACACTGAACATAATAGCGGACCACGACATGCAGTAACGACAACAAAAAATTGTCCTACAAGAGGAAGATAAATAAAAGTAGATGATTCATTAAATTGTAATTATAGCGGCCGGGGGAGACATTGACGCCTATACTGGTGATTTCCAATTTGGACCCTTCCTACAGTAGATAATGTTTTTTCGCTTTTTTTGTTCTTACCTTTTTGTGCAACACTTCCGGCTTCCTTTTTCCTATTTCTTTACGCTTTTAAATTCTGGTTTTCAGGTACCGCCTGTGCCATCTCCTTTTTTTTAATGGGGACAAATGCTGCAGTTTATTCATGGGGAGCAACACGTGCTGACATTTCTTTAGTACCTCTTGCACTGATGTTTCATTCTTTTTTTTTTTTTTTTTTTTTTTTTTTTCAGCCTGAAGCAGCCTGTTGCTTGTAAAGTCAGAAAAGGGAAAAGAAGACATGTAGAAGTAGCAATACAAATGAGTTCTTGGAATTTTGTTTTTCAAAACAAATTATATCAATTATAAGCTGGGAAGTGCACCNGGAACTGCCCCCAGTGTCGCTTACATCATACAGTGTTGTCAATTTTTTTTTTTTTTTTTTTTTTTTTTTTCTTTCTTTCTCTCTCTCTCTCTCTCTCCACCCGCATTCGACAGAAGACCAGTTTCATGTGTAGCACATCGTTGCTAGCACGTGTCCTCTTAGAACTTCTACACTGAGATTCCCCCACACCCTGCCCACCATCTGAAGTTCTCTCCTAACCCTGTCTTCTCGTTCCTTAGGCTCTGATTTCCTCCTAATGTTGTCTGGAAGTTCCCCAGCCTTTAAGGAAAAACAGTGAAAATCTACAGGAAGTACATCAACTTTTTCTTAAAGGCTGCCGTCTTCTCTAACATATCAACTCATTCCACGAATTAGGCCTCTAGATCCTGGACACATGTCATTGCATGCAGCCACAGAGGTTGGGATCAAAGATTTTCAATGGACGGTGCAGGCGGGATACCTGCCACACAAACAAGCAGAAACAAAAGAGAGAAAACGGAACATGCACAAAATAAATCCCTAAAACAACAGACAAAGGAAAAATGACACAGATGTGAGTAAACTCATGAATGATTTCCCTTGAAACACCGCACGAGGAAACTTGTGAGGGAACAAAAGGGAACAAAACGGAACATACAAGAAATTATCTCAGATAGTGTGATTACATAGGGAAGGAAGACAGAGGGATGGGGGGAAGGGGGTGCGGGGGCGTAAGTGGGTGGATCATGGAGGTAATGACTAGGTACCAAGTAGAGTTTCCCGGTCACCTCGTACCACAACAATGGAAAGGGGAAGTTTTCATTTCTCTTTAAAAAAAAATTATGCATCTTGTCATATTACACTGAAACATAACTTGCAAAACACAATTAAATAAAAAACCATAAGAGATAAAAAGTCACGAGTTAGTAACTTAGTAGAGTGCATATCCACAGGGCAAGAATATGACATAGGTAGGTTAGCAAGGGAATAATGTAGTGTGAGGCATATCTGAGTGAATCATAAAGAGTAGTAATTTACGACTGTTTCCCCATACGAGCATAAGAAAGCTTGCATTTGAAATACAAACAAATTGGAAAAAAAAAACTAGGCTACCCGAGTGGCTCGGGTTCACTTGCTCGGGCGGGGGGGGAATTTTAAAAATTAAAGATAAAATAAATATTTTTAAATTTTATTTTTATTTTAAATTTAGAAGAGAATTTCTATATAATCCTGAGGCAAAAGTTGTGTAGTTTCTTCTTTTGCATAATATTTTTTTTTTTTCGTTTTTTTTCTAGGCTATCCGAGTTGTCGAGGGTCACTTGCCTGGCCGGGGCAAAAAAAAATTGAAAAACTATATAATATCTAGGTAGCATGGGTTATCTGGCCGGATAATTTGGTCAGATTATCTGGCTGGATGATCAGGCGGTAGGATCATCCGGAATTCCGGCTGATAAAAAAAAAGGCTAAAAAAAAGTAAAAATAAATAAAAATAAAAAATGATATTGCGCATGCAAAATACAATAGAACTACATTCCTATTTCATGAAAAGCTTGAAAGGGCATTGAACGGTTCAAAGGGGGTAAGATAGGGAATAAAGGGGTTTAGAGGAGGGATGATTAATTCATTCTATAATTTTTTATCCAAATATTACTTTCTTTTTCTGTTTTATTTTCTATCTTTATATTTGTTGAGATATCAAAGATGACTTCAAGCCAAACGTTGTTCGTATCATTCATATGGACAACATTCTTTTTTTTCATATTTTTTTATTTTTATTTTGTTTTTGGTAAAAAAAAATATTTTGCGCAGGGGCGGATTTTCCACATCCGGAATTAATCCGAAAAATTCATCTGGATTGAAAATTCCGGACAAAATTGATCTGCCCGATATCCGGATTTGCTACCTAGTATAATATAGATATACTTTTAAGTTTTAATTTTTATTTTAAATTTGTTGACGAATTTCGATGTGCACCTGAGGCAAAAGTTGTTTAGTTTATTTTTCTTCATAACATAATTTTTTTTTTTTTAATTTTGCAAAAAAAAAAATATTTCCTGGAACCTTTCATGGTCCTTGCACGGGCTGGCCACCCGGGACCCGGGCGGCCCGGTTGGTAGCGTAGAAAAAACCGGTTGGTAGCGTAGAAAAAAAGTAATTAATAGCTACTGATTGAAAATCTAAAGAGGGATTGTACATGGAAGAAAACCACAAATTTTGACAATGTGCACTGTGAACGACAATCTTAAAATGGGGTGTTGTTAACATGATAAATGCCTCTAGGGCATAAAAGAGCTTACCTTTATAGGAAAAATCGTGGCATTTCATGCGGCATGTTCTTGCTTTGTAGTTGACCACATACATAACTGCTACAAACCATCGTGATAGATATGAGCATACACACATACATAGACAATGAACAAGAGAAACAAAAAACAGGTAAGTACTAAGTAACAAGATACACATTTGATTCCGGTTGTAAATATCTTTAAATAAAAAGAAAAATTAACGTTCACCTGGGGTAGGATGCTGACAGCAGACACAAAAGAAGCAGATGAACAAGAGGAGTCTTCGTTCCATAACATACCTGCATCTAGTAAAACTAGCCTCAGCAGAACATAGAAGCATCGAAACTGTGAATAAACCAAGCCCGAGGGTATAAAGACACAAATGGGGTGAGACATTGCAGAGCACACACTCTTAGAGGGCAGACGGATTGATTTATGCCTATCACCATTCCTTCTTAAGCAGGGTCAATAAACGAGACCCTGAATGTGAAACAGTAAGCAGACTGACAGTCCACAGAATAGAAGAACATGAACTGTGGAGAGTCTGTTTATCCGATAAAAAAGAAAGAAAAAAAAATTAAGCTCACCATTGTTCCTAAAGTGTTGTCGCAGTACCTCGTTCCGTGGATGCTGTAAACAATAGTGTGTTCCCTTGTATACATTGTCACATTCCGTATTGCACCTGTCCAATTTGAAAAAGTAAAGTTTTCAAAATTGATACAAAACACAGAGAAGCAAGGGACAGAACCCACAGTGAACTAGACACAGAGAAGCAGGGGATAAAACCCTTTGAAGAAAGACAGGAAAACAACCCAGCAAGCAGCTAAACAAATGGTAGTGTAGAAGATGTAACAGAATTCAACATTGTCCCATCGTAAAGGTAGCCTACTCCAGAATCAGTCATTTCTCCCCAGCACTCTGAACTTCCCTGCCAACCAAAACATGTTAATCCAGATTTATCCTACAAACCCAACAGTGGCAACCAATCCACACAACAAAAGGACAAAAACTTTGTTACCCCACCATCAACACCCCCTCAGAACCAAGGCAACACAATATCGCAGGAGCATATGCATTAGATTAACAGAAGCCAGTTGGTTGTGCTACAAGAACGTTTGTCAGGAGCATAACCAACAGAATATAGGTGGGAGCCCCACAAGGGTGGAGACGCACTGTAGACACGGACCGAACAAAATTTGTGTCACCACAGCAGAGGTTATGATTAACTCTTACCTCACCTGTCTAGGGCCTCAAGAAGCTGGCAGCTAGAACGTTACAGACAAGATAAGAGGAAAAAGGAAAGACCCAGGAGTAGAAATTTTGGGTTAACTTAAAGAAAAGCGTTCGTGTGAGTCCATGATTACGCTTCACTTGCTGGCAGAACAGGAACTTGACTGATGCTCCCCTGAATGGATTTGGAGCCAGAGTCATAACGCTATTTTTTTTCTTCTATATATATATATATTTTTTTTTAATTTGAAATTATCCTTATTCGAGGGGGGGGGGGAAATTAAGATAAAAAACTTGTTTCACAAGGCAATGGATGTTGATTTGCACGTTTCAAGACAAAATCATCGACTGTCGGGAATGGCGATAGCAGCATCTTCGTCGGAATAATGCTTCCTGAATAGTCATTGAAAACCTCTTCAATATTCCGTGTTTTTGATGCACTTTCTGTAGAACCTAGAATTTGTTTCAAAGTCAAATCCTGATATTGAAAATAAAATGAAAAAATAAAATAAAATCAGTAGGTGTCGATCCACTGCAACAACGGCAACATGTAACATAGACACATGGCTATGGACCAAGCGCAGGGCAGCTCTGCCCTTTGTCTTAGATACTACAACCATTCAGAAGGGTACTTACCCTAACTCCCCCTTTGGTCACTTAATGCAGCGAACCCACCTTTCATAAATGACGGGGACAGTCTACTATGTCCGTCAAATGGGTGTAACTGATTGGTTTATCTGAGGTTTCAATGAGTCAAAATTTCATGATTGTAGCATGCTAGTGCGCGCTTATATGACGGCATGCTCACAGGAGTTGTATATTAAGTGCATTTGAGATAATTTGACAACATTTACGCTATCGGCTGGATGTATACGATTGCAATTAGGTCCATGATTCCATGAATAAGAAAAAACGTTTTATTGTGATTGTGCTCATAGACCCAACGAGAAATGATATACACATGTAACAATAAACAAACACAGGTAACTGCTTCAAATGGTACTCGGTGGCATAATGTTACCTCCCGAGTCCCGCACCTTGTTTTTAATTTTCCATTAGTGTCGTCGTCGACATCTCCCGGAATCCGTTGAGAAAACTTTGAACAGAAAAGTTTCGTTTGGGGGGTTGGGGGGTTGGGGGGTTGGGATATTTCAGGGGTTGAGGGTCGGGGGTTGGGAGGGGTTATGTTGAGGGTGTTAGTGGTGGGGTCTCAACAAACACGGGCTTCAACAAACATTGACAACAACGTACCTGACTTTCTGCAAACGTTAACCTTCCGCCGAAAAACTTTGAAAAGGGGGTTGGGATGTGACAGTGTTAGGGGGTGCTTGTCATTGCAGTCTGGTCCAAGTTGCCCTCGATACTGGTAGGGTCATGATCCTGATTGGTGGTCACACTGAGGTAGGATAGTAGGGATAGCGGGTGCACTAGGAGCATTAACGTGGGGAAGGGTAGGGAAGGTGGCCTATGCTCTTAGGACAACCACTAGCTACCGCTGCCAGCGATCACCGTGAGTCTACTCCTTGGCCTCTACAACACCCTGGGCTTTAAAAAAAAAAAAAAAAAAAAAAAAAAAGGAAAAAAAAAAACAATTTTATCCCTCATTTTTTGTCTTTTTGTGTTTGATGTTTGTAGGCATTAGTTGTGCGGCCTGTGCCTGTTCATGTTTTGATGTTTGTAGGACGACGGCCTGACCAGCTGCAAGTAAATCAGAAATTCATTCAGCAGGTTCCATCTGGATTCGAACTCACATGTGTACGTCAGTTCACTGGTGTATTAACTGAGCTAGGCCTGTTGGTAACTTGCGTGAATGTTGCATTGTTTATACTCCTACAATTGGTGCACAAGGATGTCCTGAACGTGTCAGGGCATGTGTTCTTTTGGGCCTGCAGTTCGGTTTTTTGGACACACCCTCAGGGAGAATGCTCCCATCCTGTGGTGTGGAGGGAGGTGGCTGCCTTCATTGCCTATCTTAGCTGCTAGGCTAAATGTTGGGGTATGATTGGATCGAGTTTTCAGCTAAAGGTTGATAGTTATACTTGTTGTCTCTCTCCACAAAATTGTTCTTTATTATAAAGTTGTTATGTGCTCTTCAGTGTGAGCTAATGATCATATAGATTCCAGAAACGAGCGTTTTTGTGAATGATGTTTGCATGTACTTGCAGTCAGATGCATCCAGTGACCAGTGAAATCCTATTTACATGCTTACAAGAAAGTCCAGGACTACTTGGCTACGTCCTTGCTCATTCAGTTTGTGTCGAGCTTAACTCCTGACAGACCCCACCTGATGCTCCTTTCTTCTCTTCATGCCAACATTTGCAGGTTGAGCGTTAGTTGTTTGTTCATCATTATAGCGGTGGCCTCCATGCGAGTAACGCAACCATGGAGAGGGGTAGCACATGCAACCTTTTGCTTGTTCTTCTCTCTGGCCTCCTGATCGGGATGACTGGGCATCGCTGACTACTAGAGGACTGCAGCACCGGGATAAAATGTGGCAAGAAGTGCTGCGTAGCAGGCCAGGTATGCTGCGGGAAGAAGTGCGAGACCGGTGACTGTTGCGCTTCCAACCGCGCCTGCTGCAAAGGAAAGAAGTTCAATCGGGGTGAAGTGTACTGAGAGGTCAAGTGCGAAGCCGGTGACTGCTGCACTTTCGACCCCACGTTCTGCAAAAAAAAAAAATGCGGTCGGGGCAAAAATGCACTGCACCTGCCCCCATTCCTGAGCCAGGTCCAGCTTCACAAAATAGAGTCATCTGGCACATTAGAGAGATGAGTAGCCCACGTTCAACTGTGGCTACCACTTGCCATTTCCATAAGAGGAACCGATCACATACCTTTTTTTTTTCAATTTAGCAAATATTAAAAAAAAAATCTCCAGGCCTGCTTACCTCACTTCCGGCGGGGGAAAACTGAACACCATCATTTTCTCAGGAAACCAAACCAAACCAAACCCAAACCCAAACATATTTTTTTTCCGGAATTTTTTAAAACAAAAGTTTGAAAAAAAAAAAAAAAACTAGGGCTTTTTGGAATCCTGTCGGGGGTTTATGCTGATCCTGGCACGCGGCCATGTATTCAGGCACAAAATGGGTGCCCGGACACCAGGGCACCCGGGAAAACAACCTAGCTTAATAGGTACATAAATTTATCATTTCAACGAATTGTTCTCATTGCACCTCATGTTTGTTCCTGAAACATTTGAAAAGGTATATCACTATTTGCTCACTCTTTTTGCTAACCACTCGTTTCCGGAGTTCATTGGTTATGATGACATGTGTCATTTGCTTCGATTTGCTCTCAATGCGAAGCGAGGGAATGCTAGAGCAAAGACAAAGGAGTTCACAAACACTCTAAAGATTCACCATGTCGGTAAGTATAATCAATATATGAACATGAACCTGTATATATGTATATATATATATATATAATATTATACATACATATATATATCCTGATGAGTAAGTGAAATCCTCTTCTCCCTCTCCGCTTACAGTTTACCGGGCAACTCTGTTTGACCATATATATAAAGTGTTAGCCATTTGGACAGTCTATTCTTGGCAGTGGTAGATTCTCTATTCTGAACATCTTTGTTATAGAGCGTTGTGTTTGTCTAAGGCCGTAAACATTTATCGATGTTTGACTTTATTGTGTCAAGTTCGTAGATAGGACCCACTCAGCTACTCGGATAGGGTTTTGGTCCTTAGCTACGGGAGTGCCCCCTCCTCCTAGCACTTGTTTGTTGAACATTGTATATTGTACCGAGGTTTTATGGATAGGTGCTCTCTGTTTCAGTAAAAGGCACCGTTCCCGCCCTTTCCTTGTTCCTTTTTCCAGCATTTGCTGTTTGGACCTAACTGGGTACCAATTGACTTGGCTATGGTACCTAAGAGACTACCCTCTTATTTCAGAACCGGTACCTTCCAGCCCTCCTACCTTCTCTGTATTGGAACCTTCTCATTTTATGCATGCTCGCTATTCATAGTGGGAGGTCAGATATAGTTTTTGTGATGCTTGTCCTGCTAATGTAGTACCTACTGTTGTTTTGTTTGAACATATAATGATCAATTGAAGTGATTGTATACCCTTCAAGCCTTTGTAGTTTGAAGGCTGACATGCGTAAACAACAGAAGTGTGTGCAGGATAGCACAACTAGTGTGATACGGATGGTGGTAACCCCCTGAGGGCACGGCTTGGCAGTTGTCGAAACGTGGCGTCGGGGAAGTTTATCCGACGATGTAATACGTCCTACTTTGGTTTTCAATTACTTCTTCGTTGAACGACTTCTTTTTGACTTGTGATTTGCTATTTTACTCTCTCTCTATATATTATACCTGTGTATTAATTTACACCTCTCTTTGTTAACATGTATCAGTAAAAAATTGAAGACATGTCATGCTCTTTATGGTCAATCTGTCAATATGCCTCATAGGTTTTGTCTTTGTTACTTACTTATTAATTTGAACGTGAACTAATATTATCCAGCATTGAGCAAACCTTTCATTTCAATCTCTTATATTATTATTTAATTATCTGATTAAAAAAAAAAGACATTTGGTTTTACTCATCAAGTTTCATCGTCTGGATTTGAATTGAGGTCTGTATTTCAACAGTTCATAGGTGTACCCACTTAGCTAGGCTCTGTTTTTTGGCCTTATTGAATTTTTGAGAAAAAAAAAAATCCCCTGAGTCAAGCGTGCGTCTGCTTTTTCTATTCCTGTTTGAATTTTGGCTTTGTCACACAGTTGATTTTTCCTACTTTCGAAAAAACCATGTGGGGCATTGGTGTAAGAACAATGTGAGTCACGAAATATATGAGGACCTCAAGGCAGCAAACATGTCGATTTGTGAACAGCGATTCAAGTGGTTTGCAGGCTTCAAAAAGTCCTTGAGGGATGTAAGTATCATTGCAAGCTTCCGGGATGTCCATGTGGATATCTAGGTCAACTCTTTGTTTCATGCAAAAAATGACGTGGGTGTTGTTTGATTCATATTGGGATCCTAAGAGGCACCGACAAATGCCCTGTATGGCCCAGTAGGGCCATCAACATCCTACAAATTTTTCGGTGTTAGAACGGTCATTAAAACTTCAGACAAATATGACAATTGGGGTGATCGGATGTTGAAGATCTACAACGTCTACTATTTTTTTTAACTAATCATTCTCCTTCTCCTCTTCTTCTCCCTTTTTTTCTTCCTCAATTTCTTCTTATTGTTGCTTGTCATCCTCCTTGTTGTAGTTCTAGTAGCTATATTGCCCTCATCCCCCAACCTCCTTCCTAATCCGCTGCAGCGCATGTTACACATGCTGCACTCACTACTTCAGGTTGTCCATCTCCTGCTGTAGCTGCTGCAAATGCTTTACCTGGCTGGGGCTTACCCGCCTGGCGTACATGCCCAATACCAAAAGGGGAGTTTTCTTTGATAATGATTTCATAATTAATTGTTATATATATATATATATATATATATTATATATATATATATATAATCAGTAATTCCCATCGAAACATGGCACTATGAGGGGCGTTCACCAATCTACCCAGACCACTCGAGGACAATGTGGACAACAAGCCTACTAGCCTTGAATTTTACGCCAAAATTGAGTACCACTGTTTCGTGAAATACACAGACCCCTTACTCTTGGTTTACTATCTTTTACATCAATCCTATGTCACTGCTACATAAGTGCTACATGCCCCACAATTGAAATCTCATTGTTTCCATATGGATCGAAAAATATTCATGCTTTTCTACATTACAATTCGAACAAGCGATCTAAGAGTGTTTCCTTAACTTACTAAGAAATGTTCCTCTATTGCTACTGGTACATGAATAGAGTAAGGTTCGACTTTATTCTATTGATCATCTGTCAAATCGACCATGAGAAGAAGACCATCCTAGATGCTGAAAAAATAAAAAACCGGGTTCTTTCGTACAAACGAAGAAAGCTACAGTGACACAAGGCAATGTCAACACAAGGACAAAGGTGGTGGGCAAGGCGATGGGACATCCATGATGCTACTTTTTACAAATTGGCATACCACTCTGCGGGTCTTGGCTGTTTGTCTACGAGAGACTACGTGCGTGTTACTCTGTGTGTGCGTGCATCGAATCTTGCCCCCCCCCCCCCCCCCACTCCCAAAACCAGAATATAAGATTCCACAACAAGTCAATTTGACCACTATTTTCTAACTGGAAACATGTGACAATTGTCAATGATGAAGACGTGGAAAAGCGAGAGGAGAAAACCCGAGAAGATATCACATACCGCACTCTAAGCGGGGAGAGGACTAGACCATGTTGGAAAGCAGTGTACGTACAATGAGAAAACTAACGAATTGTAGCAGTATCTACTAGAGATAAATATTAATGCCTTGTCGATATCTTAAAGCAAGGGAGTTGTGCCTTGATCCCTGTTCCACTGGTGCCTAGGTGCAGTCACTCAGAGTCAGCCAGGAGTTGAGGACACAGAACACCACATCAAGGCAGGAATGATGGTACACAACTATGTAGTGCAGATAGTACAGTCTATTTGCTTGGGGTTTTGCGTGTTTTCTCTCTTGCTACAATACTGCATACGCCATTGCATCTTAGCCACTGAGTAAAATGAGTCACCTAGCGTTTAGGGTTTAAGTAGCTGGTGAAAGGAATTACAAATAGTCACGTTTTAAGCAGGTTTGCATTGCTGTTATTTTGGGATGGTTCCCTGATTACTGATCGTTGACCAGTACCGTTGCAGAAATAGATAGGTGTAGTATAAGGTATTATCTTACAAGACGAGTGTGGTTCACGGTCTGTTTTAATAAAATTTGAAACAAGCTGGAAGAGTTTCCTTTGTCACTCGGTATTCTTTTTTTGGTCCATCTTTGACTTCTTTTGTTGCTTGCATTACATGGGATGTTGAGCCTAGTCTCCACTTTGAGTTATTTGGTCAACTGTAGTGTGGGCCACACATTATTGGACGTTGGACCGAATTTCCAACCAACCTGATTTGGGTAATAGTTCCAACATTTCTCGGTTTTGGATATTGAAGGGTTCCCGATGTCAATGTTGGGAAGTAACATTGATGTAGAGGCTGCAACTAGCAATAGATTTTCAAAAGATGAGACGGAAAATGTTCAATTTTTCGATCAATAATAGTCTGTTTCTGTTCATCGACATGCCTTTCTAACCTGGACAACCACAAATACTTGCTTCATGTGATTACAAATCATTAAATCTGTTTCCATCTGTCTGTCTGTCTGTCTGTCTGTCTCTCTCTCTCTCTCTCTCTCTCTCTCCATATATGTATGTATATATATGTTATATGCATTATATAAATATATGTTTATGTATATAACCAGGGTTACCCGCAACTTACCGGACCGAACATTCGGGGGCCCCTCGGGTGACCCCCGAGCGCCTGGTCCCGTTCAAGGGCCGAACCCGGAGGAATTTGGATATAATGCTCAGACAAACGTTGTTTGTTTTCTTTGTTTTCATTAAAAAAAAAAAAAAAATTGACTTTTTTTTTATATATTTTTTGTTTTAGTCCACGTTTGGACCGAATGGCAACCAATAAGGGGTCCCATACATTTGGGCGTTTCGGTTCCGGCATTCAGTCCGTCTCGAACAGTTGAACGCATCCTTAAGGGGTCCCGTACATTTGGGCGTCCCGCTTTAGGCGTTCGGCCCGTCCCAAATGAGGGTTACCCTGTATCCATTTTTGTATTCCTCCCTCCCCTTGCAATCCAGGCCGTCAGGTCGGGATGACCACGAACGGCCTAGATGGCCGCACAATGTGAAGATCGTGGGGCAATCCGACTGACATGCCGGTAGGTCCACGGACGGCCCAGATGCCAAGATTCTCACATTAGCGACTTTTATAAGTGTAGGAATTATTTTAAATTACAATATAAACCTCCGTTTTCTTTTTGAGGGAATGACGTATGATCAATGACTCATAGCACTTCAGGGTATAGCGTAGAAATAAGACGCAGTAAATCCCAAAAATCCAAAAGTGCATTTCGGTAACAAAATCCCGGAAACACTTCGGGATATAACGTAGAAACGACACTAAAAAAATCTCGAAAATCCCGAAGTGCGTTTCGGTAATGGAATCCCGAATTCACTTCGGGATATAACGTAGAAATGATACTAAGTAAGTTATGAAAATCCCGAACTGGGTTTCGGTAACGAAATCCCGGAAACACTTCGGGGTACGACATAGAAATGAGATGATGTAAATCCGAAAAATCTCGAAATGCGTTTCGGTAACGAAATCCTGAAAACACTTCGGGATATAACGTAGAAATGATACTAAGAAAATCCCGAACCCACTTGAATTGCGTTTCAGTAATGAAATCCCGAATTCACTTCGGGATATAACGTAGAAAGGACACTAAGCAAATCCCGAAAATCCTGAAGTGCATTTCGGTAAC
>BFEA01000440.1:1202687-1213662 GCA_003427395.1 Chara braunii
TGGGGGTGCCCACCCCCGGACCCCCGGACCCCCGCCGGGGCCCCGGGGCCGGGGCTTGACAACCCTGATTCCCTCCATTATTTCTGTATTTAGAGGAATCCCCTATTTTACCATAGTTTTCATCATCATCTTCATCATCATCATCATCATCATCCTCATCACCACTTTCTGTCTTTTTCTTCCCTTTCTCGTCTGTAGCATGATCGGCAGGCATATAATTGGCTATAACCCCTTGAATAATATTTTCAGCACTCAGATTGTTTCCTCTATTCATACCATTCTCAGTCCTCCGGTTTTTGGTCAATGTACTGATTTGATCCAGTGACCATTTCTTGTGAGAAACCGCAGGTAGGGTTCTGACAATTGCAACCATTTCATCCCATCTGAGAGGGTAGTGTTGAGCCTGATTAAGAACTGTCTGCCTTTTATTGTCAGTAAAATTTATCAGAAAAATATGACATCTGTGAGCCTCATCCAAGTATTAAATTCTTCTGGCCTTTCTGATAAAAGTATGAAGAAAAATATTGAAAGTGTCATACTTAGCTCTTCTGATGTTGAGGAGATCCTTGGTAGTAGTTGGAACAAAGTCTTTCTCAAATTCTCTCTTCATTTTTTTCTTTGACCTCTTCCCATGTAGTAACCCCTTCCATCAACTCTTGAACAACCAACCTCGAGTCAATATCACAATAAGATAGAAGGTGCTTAAGTCGTTGCTTGTTTGTCCACCCATAACTGAGCCCAAATAATTCATACTCATCCAATAAATCATTTACTTGAGGCCCTTTGAAGCATGGAATCCTCTGATCTGGGCTTTTTGCTCTTGCGATATCAGATCCTCCCTTTATAGTATCAACTCTCTCTACTACTTCCCGTATAACACCTACCAGAGCCTCCTCATTAGTTCCTGCAGAAGAACTCGATCTCCCTCGTCCTGCCATCTTGACCATAGACTCTCCCTGATACTTTCTTCTCTCTCTCTGCCACTTCTGTCCTCCCCCTTTTTATTTTTTCAATCTCTCACTCGTCTTGCCAAAGATACAGGTTCGTTTCTCTTTTTCCTTGTTTGATCTACCCTTTGAGAATTTTGTACATAGAGAGTGTAAGTAATAATAGACTGAGTGGTGATCAGGGGCAACGCAATCCTTCTTAATAAAGTCTTCAATCAGCTTTCTTTCATCATCTCTACTCAATCTTCTATTATATCCTTTTACAGTACCTCGAATCATAAAGTATCGCGTCAAGTCTATGATCTCATAATCAAATTACATTGCTTACAAACTGTTGTTGATTCTTCTAGCAAGAGAGACTCGTTCTCTAGAGAAGTGGTATGATATTCTCTCAACAATTCCCACTTTCATCACTTTTAATAAATAGCCGATCTCAGTCTTTTCAGTAACGGCTCTTAGGACAGAATCTCTCATCTGATCAAAGAAAGGTTGCAAGAGCTCAAGCTCATCCAAGGTAGAGAGGTTCCTATCAGAAATCCGAAGAGCTCCTTCTATCTTGACTATTCTTCCTTCCAGCACAATCCCAAACGTTAACTGTTCAACCAAGCTGCGCATTCTTAACCATCATAGATAACATCTGAAAGATAAATCTCAGGATGAACAAGATCATGGATTTCGAATCTGTGCTCAAAGGTACTCCAAAGCAGGGATTTTATCATCACAGTAGAGTCTTTCTCTCTTGCTCTACCAACCTCAGCAATAGTTTCGAGCAGAGGCATCCAATCTCTCCTGTCGTCGAACCCATCAGCAATTAAGAACCCAGAGAGTTTCTCAAACTGGCTTAATCCCACTCCCCATGTCACTTTCCTTTTAACTTTTTTTGTCACTCTTTTGTTCGCTCGAGACTGATATACGTCCCCTTCAGACACTCCACGTAGTCAACTTCCTCCTCTAGACAGACTGAGGCGTAAACCCTCACGTCCAGACTGCCTGAGTTCAGGAACTTGACCACAGGGATGTGAAACGTTATATGTCCTCTCCCACAAGTCGTATGTCTAAGAATTACGAAAGGATTATCATACCCCGTCACCTCATAAAGTTTGCCTCTCACAATAGTTATCCTTGCTACTGAGAGTATTCTTCTTGAGCTCTCTTCACCTTCCATACAAAATCTATCATGGTTGACCAATTGTCCCTTGGAAAGGTGAACCCTTCAACAGGTGCGGATGGTATTCCAACGAAAGGTCTGACATAGGTACTCCAAGAGAAATTTTCCCCTTCCCGTTCTAGCCTTTTTTTCTCATCATACACGATAACCGATGCTCGTTGCCAGCATGAACATTTTGTACACTCTTCAAATATTTGTCTTGGTACGTAGATTCCAACATCATTATTATCCTGATCAATAAAATAACAGACACACTTTCCTACTCCCGTTTCGGATTCTTTAGCGCCTCATATCTCACGATCTCATAGGGAATCACGACTCTCCTCGTTATAGAATGAAGAGAATTTAACTGTTTATCTGATTCAACTTTACTCAACCTCCCATATCCCCTTATCAATTTAAACCAGGACTTCTTTTTTGGAGGTATATAGAGCTGGCTTAATTGATTCCTCGGTCTCTTTCCACTCTCAGTGCAAGGTCAACCACCGCAGACCAATTATCTTTTGACAAGTTCTTATCAGGTAAGGGAGGAGCTGAAAATCCCTAAAAGACAGTAAATCGAGTAGATCCAATGAAGCATTTATTTTCCTTTTCAAGTCTCTCTTTATCTTTCAGTAGAACCTCTTCAACAAATCCCCAACATCTCCCATACACTGAGTAAGTGCTTCTTTCTTTTGGAACATAAATTCCCACATCATACGTATCCAGGTCTATGAAATAAAACGTCAGTACATAGAATCGTTCCTACTCCCATCCACTCTTGACCATCTCATATTTGACAACCTCATATGGGAACACCTCTCTCTTACTTAGGGTATTCAGTGATCTCAGGAGACAATCAACCTTCTCTTGGCTTGGGCCTGTACCTCTGTCAAATTTCGACCTTCTCTGTTTGATTTATTTTGCCGAAGTCTTTTTAATTCTCATGACCACCAGTTCCTCTCTCCCATTTCAGTACCATACTAATAATTGGTAGCCAATTAGTCCCATCACAGTAGCTGTCAGGGATAGGAGGGATCAAAACAGTCTCATAAGTTACTGACATTAGACCCCATTCCACTTTCTCCTTTTGCTTGATTAGATATGCTTTCTCATCATAAAGAGATTGGATTGCGATTCCTCATAGCCAATTAAAAACCTCACCATTATCACAGTCTCTTTGTTGACATAAGGACGGATATCATAGATATCTCCCTCCAAAAAGCGAGACAACACTACGCTAATGGCCGAATTGTCAGAGCAGTAGACCCAACAATGCTCATACTGATAATGGAATATCCCTTTAGCGGTTACTTCCGATAGTTCTTTTAATGCATCAGTAGTTAACATTCTTGATGAAGTCTCTGAGTTCCTGACTCTTTTTTTCCTTCTTAGTACTTCAAGGACATCATAAGCTCATAAGGCATACCTGAGATCAAGCCTGATTCTCCTCAATAGTAATATCAATCTCCTTCTCCATTCTAGTGTGGTAACTCACACAACGAAAGATAAGACTAAGTTAGCAACTAGGTTTTCCAATAGAATAATGACTCCAGGAAGATTGCAAAATTAGTCTGAAAATTCATAAATTGTCAACAGTTCTCAAGGCCTAATCAAAGCTCAAAGCCGTTTGCAGACCCAGACTTGTTCCGGACACGAAAATTTTTCATGTCCCCGACAACGGCGCCATTTTTGTTGCACTTTTTCCAGTCGGACCCCTTCAGGCGATCAGAAAGCCAACAAACTCACGCAAGGTTTGGATGATGATTGCAATAAATAAAATAAATTAATTAATTAATGCAAATCCCTTCCTGTTGTATGCGTCCGACTTCGACCGAGACCCTTCAATTGTGGTCTTCGTCGGTCCTCGGTCTTAAAAATCTTTTATTTTGATTCAGAACAACAAAGAATCATGCAAATAATAATCATGGAACTTTGGTGTGTCATGCATGTGTCAGTTTTGTCGATTCACTAATTCTGAGAACTGTGAAAGAATCATCAAAGAATGCAATCATCAAGCAAAGCATTAGACTCTATGAAAATTGACAAACGTTTTTCCAGTGTCTATAACTTTGCTGAATCCTGAACATAACCCGAAACCATTTTTCGTCTGATCACGACTCTGAGCATTGGTTACCGTAGTCTCGGCCCAAGCACAATACTGAGACATTAGCCGAAGCAGATTTCATTCAAGCGTAACACTCAAACACAGAAGCGATTTTGTCATTCCACGAAGTAGCTCATGTCATGTTACGAGGACCATTCGTAATAACGAGAAATGGGCAGTGGGTAACATCTAATCACCGTCTATTAGAAATTTGACCAACAGATAAGTGACTCTCCTCTGTACGCACCGTTTCTTGCGCATCAAACCGATAATCAATAACAAAGATAGCAGCCCGCTCATTCATCATGTCACCCTCAATTTTTACTAGTATTTGTACCCATCATCTCTTTGTTACTACCAGTCTTTGCACTCTCACACTCTATCTGAAGACCATCTGGCGGGAGCGTAGTTAGCATTTCCCCATCAAGGAGTGCTACTAAGCTCGCCTGTTTTGATCTAGTCGGCTAGATCATGAAAGGGTGCATGAGTATTAGGTACAACAACACATAAGAAGGCACTAAAGTAGAGAGACAAAGCGAGGACAACCGCACAAGGTTGGCGTCATTAAAAACGTTTTGCATACCCATTGGTTCGACCATGTATCCCAATCAGCCGCGAAATGTCTCCACCTTCCAAACGAGACCATACTCTGTCCGTCTTACCTTACTAATATTGAAACGTCAGAACACTGAAATGGTGAGGACTTACCTTACTAATATTGATACATAAGACTGACCCTCTATGATGGATACCACAAAGTTCACACTCAACGCGTTATTCCGAGTCCGCTGGGCTACTTACTCGAAGCAGATCAAATAAATAACACAATTGTAACAGGCCAGTGCTTTAATTTGCAATATTGGCTCGAATAGGTGCAACTCTCACTCTGCCTGCAGTGACCTTACTAATTCCTCGTTGAGTCAACTCCTCCGCAAGGGTGAGAATGGCAGAAATAAAATTCACAATCCAGAAAATGCCAAGGAGCTTAGCACGATTGGCGCTATATGCGCTCACACACGGGAGCTGGAGGACGGAAATCTGGTTTCCTCTCAAAGTGTATGCGGGTGGTACCCTAGTGGCTCGTTCTCCTGCTTCGTCACACGTGAGTCGAGTTAGTGCGCGCAGGGAGAACAGGCCGAGTCCGTGAATCAGGTGACGTCAACCCACGCAAGCGTGCTCAGTCCCCCACTCGGCGCCCTCGTGCTAAAGCGATGACATCAACTAAACTGCCTTCTCACACGGATTCCCCTACTCAAACCTGAATTCCCCTTTTCCTCCGTCCAACCACAATGTTTGCTCACTTCCTGCAGTCGCCTTGCAACCTCGATCGTCGCAAGCTGACCCAGACCAAGAGTCAATGTCATCAATTGTGATCCGCATGCACGCCACCTGCAAGCGACTTGTGCCATTCCGACTTCCTTTTTCCATGCACACTGGACGAGGCGGCGTTCTTACCATCCTAGCCCTCTTTCGGACTAACCGCCCCTGTCAGTGGCGTCGTGTCACGAGAGATGACGTCAATTGTGATAAGCAAGCTCACATCTTGCACACCTCCCTCTTTCTCGTAACCACTCGCCCTTCCATTCTCTCGCCTTCTCGTGTTGACCCTCACGTCCTGCAACCTAGTGACCCTGGCCCCTTTCCTATTCACTTCTCTGACATATAGAGCTTCCCCACTCACACGAGGGCCAACACGACATTTCGTTGATCAAGCACCGACTGATATGAGCGGGCACTCATACCCTCTTTCTTTCTTCTACCTGTTTGAGAGGATTGCAGGGGTGGACTCCGCTCTGTGGACTAACATTTACTTGGGCATGGTAGACGAGGTCGTGGACTGGTCGAGGGCGCGTGCATGAAAAAAACCAATGGTTTTCATGCGCTCTTAGAGCCAAGTCCGTCCAATCGTGATTGACTCTCCCTCGCTCTCGGTCTTCACATGTGTTCCCTCTCCCTAATTTCTTACACGCAGAAGTTAAGTCGATGTCAGCGTCCTGAGCATGCCTGCTGTACTCGCCCTCACACGGGGCCGCCTCACTCACTTGTAACTGCCTCTTGCCGTCTTACTGCTGACGCGAACTGGCCTCCGGGCCGTCCTCTACGGACTCGGTCGGCGGATGCTCTCTCCGCCACTACTCCAGCCCGTGGAAAGACCTGGTCTGCGCATCGCTGGCCTCGGACTCTGCCTCGGAGTCATGGTCCAGTTCCTGCTGTTCCCTCTCGGTCGTGCTCGTGGAGGTCTCCTCTTCATGGTAAGTAACCATTACTTTTAAGCTCGCAATCACTCCATCCCTTCTAAACCTCGGTTCAGCTCGGTCACGAGCCTCCGTAATTACACCCTGAACCTTTACATTCTTCCTCATCTCCTGCTCTTTCCCTCCGTAGACATTAATTTTTAGCTTGTCCATCATGTCACTTTTACTATAGCTCAAGCAGGCATCCACTGTAGCTCCCTCTTCAGACATAGGCTCCCAACTCCAGTAGAACCTCAAATGCCTTGGCCTATAGCCAAAAAGGTCATTGCTACGTGCCATAGCCGCCCGCTTGATGAGTTGAGATCGGTGCTCTGCACTAGCGCACGCAAACTGCCCACTTCACTCGAGGGCCGAGACCGAGATGTCCCAGAATAGCCGCAGTCTAACGCCCTGAGCACTAGCAGGCTGACTACCACACACCCCCTTCGCCATTTACCTCTCACGCCTCAGCTTGCCAGTACACAGCGAGGCAAAGTCACCCATACACTCGCAGCCTGAAACTCGACTCCCCCTTTCTTTTATAGGATCGCTTCCTACCACGGTCCCTGAGTTCTAAATGCGGGTACTTTTCAGACCAAGTATTCTAATCTCCTATGAATCTTGAATTAGTGATTTATGATGATTTTACCAAGAAAGGAAAATGCGAAGCAGGATATAAAACAATCGTGTCTCCCTTTTTGAAGTGACTGCAGACTTTATGCTATGGTCCCATAACGGGATCCCAACGGCGAACTCTTCCTTTTCAAAACATACCGTTGGCCCACCTCTATTGGGTACCCGTGTCCGATGGCAAGGAGGGGGCTTATGACCTTTCCTTGGAGGGTGATAAGCCTCCTACCAATGCGGTTGTGGTTCGCCCCTCTTTTAGGGTCCCACTGCGTGGCGCTCAACCGGACAGTTCATCCACAAACGATATACGAGGGGTTGGCCAGCTTAGGCCGTTAGGCCGTAGATCACAGTTTGAGCTCGGAATTCGAACCGTTGGCCTTCCCGCAAAATGACAGGCCGAAAGGAAAACCGAGTCTGATAATCGTGCAAAAAGAAAAACTAAATAATAATAATAATAATAATAATAATAATAATAATAATATCGAGAGGAGAAGAGAGTTATGGCATCATAATTACCCCGAACTAAGACAGGAACTCAGACCATGGCATAAATTCAGCGCTTAGGTTTTCTTTTCTTTTCCCATATTTCCTTTTCCTTTGCTTCTCTTTTCTTGGTTCTCTTCATTTTGACAACAATATCTGTCCCGTGCACCTAACCCATAACCTGGCAGAGGGACACTCGACGCCCAGTAGAACAGACCGTATCCGTCCCTCTACCTTCGCGTCCCTGCGCGAACCCGACGGCTACCACGACCACAGGCCGGTAGTGCTCTGCTGTATAGTAGGGCGCCGAGCCTGCGTGGACTAAAAGAAAGCCCAGTGGCGCCCCCTTTTGCTAGGGAGGGTGCCAACTCGACCGGTCCATAATAGGGTACTATTTAGATATACAAGGAATGTCACATAGGCTCAGAAACAACCCGATGAGTAGTGGGCACCCGAGCAAGGAACGAGTACTGAGTAAGAGCCTGGCACACAGAGGAGAGTCGGGACACCACGCCCTCCGACACCGTGTCGTTTGGCATGTGTCAAGAACAAACCCGCGCGCAATATTGCCACAGCCGAGTGAGTGAACTTCACTGACAATGATCATTTTCTCGCCGTAACCACCTGTCTTGTCTCTCTCCCCCCGATGGTAGCTGACCTTCGTATCTTGCTCTCTCCTTTTGCAAGCGTGCTGCTCTCGCATATACAGCCCAGTCTCTTTTTCGCGTGAATCCCACATGCGCGATGTCTTGCTGCCTGTTCGCTCGCCGGAGCGAGTCGGCCTCAGGACCGCTCTCCACTGGGTCTGTCCGTGGGTGGTCCCGTCGCCAATGCTCTAGCCCATGCCACGATCGTGTCTCAGCCTCGCTCATCTTGCTCTCTGCCCCTGAGTCCTTGTCCAAATGGGTATGTTCCCGGTCCACTGTATCTGTAGAGGTCTCGGCTTCATGATAAGCAATAGTCACCTGCATCTCCGTTGTCACACCATCCCTCATGCAGTGTCGCTTAGCGAGGTCTTTAGCCTCAGTAATAGCTGCTTGCAGCTTCGACTTAGCCCTCATCTCCTCCTCCTTAGCTCCCTCCACATTAATTTTCAGCTTTGCCACGTCTCCTCCATCGTAGTTCAACATGGTCGTGATCCACGGACGCTCTCCAGACATCGGCCTCCAGCGCGTCAGGAGGTCCCAGCAGTCCGGTCTATAGCCGTGTAAGGCCATGACCACACCCTCGAAAGGACCAACACTTGGTACCCAGCGCGCTGTCGGACCAAATACCCTTACAAGTGTATTTGGCCATGCTTTTGCGTTTGAGATGACGGCGGCGTCGGCTGCCATGACGGGGCCAGTTTGGGATGGAAAGGGTGTGCGCGCTTTGGCGTGACACTTGAAACGATTTCCTCGGCCATTAAGGCCGGGGCGAATCGGTGAGAAAAATTTCGAGAGTATGCGCGCGCGCTGTTAAGGCACGCGTTGTGATGGTTAGGATTTGTAGTAATACTCTCCGACCAAAAAGGTCCAAGGGTTGATTGGGTTGGTGTTGTGTCGCGTAGATCTACGACACACACTGAGACTTGGACCTGTACCTGTCTACCTACCAGTACTGGCCCTCTAAAAATACTAACGCTTTGTCTTCTTCTACTCGGCCTCGGGTACCCGACACATCTACCTTAGTATGGTACCGGCCTACCCGCCACTTGAGTGTTTTCCCCGCCACGACCCTCAATGTCGCGACCACGACTAAGTACCGGCCCTTTGGGCCTTCCAATTAACCAAGTACCCTGGCGAGTCACACATACATTCAGGCCGACAAGCACTCAGACACGGATGCAGGCCGGCAAGTGTGCACACGCGCAGACTTAGAAACGGGCTCAAGCCACGTAGCGGACTGAGCCCCACCTCAACATATACCTGAGCTGCTCCTCTTCTAACCAAAGTAGGAGCTAGCTCAGTGGGTTTCGGTGCGGATTGGGAATCAGATAACTTGGGGATCGAATCCATCCGACCCCGAGCTAGCTCCTTTTTGCAAGGAGCCCAACTTTAGCCCCGCATTCGGCCGACAGGGACTTGAACCCGTGACCTTGAAATCGAAGTTAGTTATAGTTAGTAGTTATAGTTAGCCTCGTTTGAAAACGAGGGTCCGACACTTGGAGCGACAGGGTAGTTAACCGTTAGTTTATTTTCTTTTTGTTTTCTTTTAATTATTTTTATTTATCTTTTCCGATTAAATTCTTTCTTTTATTATTTTTATTTTTATTTTTTATTTTCCTTTTGACCCCTATTTATTTTGGATAGTTTGTTTTGATGAATCTGTCGCGGGTTTCGCAACAGATTCATCAAAAAGTACCACTGGTACTATACTGATCTCGACTTTGAGAAGTAGCTCGGTGGAAGTCGCAAGCTTCGTGGGGAGTAACGACGGGGGGAGAAAGACCGCAAGAAGTGAGCGATGAGAGGAGAATGAAGCGTGATGCAGCTAGGGAGACCGCACGGTAAGAAAGAAAGGGATGGCAGCCAAAGAGAAAAGGGGAGCGATGCGAGAAGAGAGCAGAGTGCGGGAAAGAAGAGCGGGACAGGGCTGATAACGGCTCGAGGAGATAGCGCACGCAGGCAGAAAGGGAGACGGTCGCATGGAAGAAGGGGTCACGCGAGGAAGGTAATAAGAGAGATAGTGGAAGGATTAATAGTAGGAGAAGGAAGAAGAAGAAAAGGAAGAAGAAGCCGAAGGAAGAAGGAGAAAAGGGAGGAGAAGAAGAAGAAGGAGAAAAAGAAGAAGGAGGAGGAGAAGGAAGATGAGGAAGAAGAGAGGAGGGGAGAGGGATACGTACCTGGCCTACATCGGTTGCTGACCGTATGCGAGGCTGGAGACTTGCGGGATGTGACAAGCATCCGCGGGGCATCGGGAGGATAGGCCGACATCACCAACTTGTTGAACTGTGCACTTGTGTCCTCCGTGTCGTGGAGTTGGCATGCGACACAACGTGAAGGATCGAGTTACGGGGAGAGGGCACATCGAGCTATGTCGGAGAGCTATAACGACGACGTGAGAGAGAGAGCAGGTAAGTCTACAAACACACAAATGAACCTCAAGCTACTCATCGATAAGATGAGCGAACTGCTATTACTACCTCGTGTATGTGTGAAAGTGTGCGTGTATACGGTTGTATATGTGTGAGAATGTTTGTAGGCGACCTTGCTCTACTTTCGTCAATAAGATGAACAAAACTAAATGAATCTACCACTAGAATATGGAGAGATGCACTAACTATACTCGTATCAACAGGATGAACAAAATAAAACGAATCTAACACTACAACCAAGATTTGAACAGCGGAACATCAAGGTAAGTGTCGGGATATCACCGCCTACCTACTTAGTACAAAACACAAGATTGAACAATCCTACAACCAAGATTTGAACAGCGGAACAAC
>BFEA01000440.1:1217502-1230359 GCA_003427395.1 Chara braunii
TTGTCTTATCCTCCCACTTTTTTTTTTTTTTTTTTTTTTTTGCATATCAAGTGTCAACTAGCCGTTAAGGCCCTTTTCTAGACCCTTCCTCTTAGTTTTGGCCCTTCCTATCCTCATGGTGCAGTCCATTGTAGCCTGGAGTTCTGGACTCAATTTTGGCCTTCCCATGCTCATGGGAGCCTTATTTTACTTCCATTCTTCCCCCGCAGTGGACGCCCCCACTCTGATTTACCCCGAGGGCCTTATTTTCCCATGGACTTTCTTTTTACTCAATTTTTCTTAAGGGAGGCTGATCCGAGATTTTTCGGATTGCTCCCATGCCTCCTACTTTGATTTCCTTCACTTTTCTTTTTCTTCTCAGCCTCCCCGTTCGCTCCCACCAGTACCCACACTAGCGGGGCTAATATTTCTTGGCTGTCAAGATCCTTGATCTTGACGGAGCGCCCTGCTTTAATTATTTGCGCCTCACGTCGCTCCTTGCCTTTTTCTCTTGGGACATCACGAGTCCCCGCCACTTGCCCCATGCTATTCCTTGGTACTCGTCTTTCCGTGGACCGCCGACACTTGTCCCGCCGGTGGTCCCCGACACCTAGTCCCATCGGCGATCCCCGACAATTAGTCTCATCGGCGGTCCCCGACACTTGGTCCCGTCGGCGKTCCCCGACACTTAATCCCGTCGGCGGTCCCCGACACTCGGTCTCGTCGGCGGTCCCCGACACTTAGTCCCGTCGGCGGTCCCCGACACTCGGTCTCGTCGACGGTCCCCGACACTTAGTCCCGTCGGCGGTCCCCGACACTTAGTCCCTATTACCATTGCTCTCCCCTTGGTCCCATGCGTCCCCTTTGACCTCTGTTGTATCGAATTTCAGCGCCCCGTTGTCCTTAGTCTGTGCCTTTCCACGCCCGAGCCTCCGCGCTCGTTTTCGTGCTGCTGCTAGTTTTTTCCTGCGGTTCCCAACCCAGGGTGCCGTTGCTCTCGGCAGCTTAGTCCTTTGCTCTTTCTCTTTCCGTTCCTCCTTATTCCCGATTTCTCTGTCGTGCTTAAATTGGCCCTATACAAGCTCTCGAGTGATGGGAAGTCATTCGTGACCCACTGGTCCCGACACCAAGCGGTAAAAGAAGTGGGAAAAGGCAAAGGGCCAAGGGGCCTTAGTGTAAACTCTACCTATGAAGTAGCCCCTTTGTATGGGGACGGAAGTCCCGAAAGGATTATGGGGCAGGCAACAAAGCCATGAATGGGATGTGTTGATCACCAAAGTGCATAGGGGCAAAGGGGGAAGACGGCACTGTCGCCTCCCGACGAGGCCATAAGACTGTTGTGTTAGGGGAATTGCGCGTGGCGTAAGGATGACACTTAGCTTGCGAACAAGAGAAGAGAAACCCTCAAAGAACCCCTGGACTGCTTGAGTATTGAAAGAAGCAATTGTCTGCGAATACAACCAAGAATCACGAAAAACTACGCTTGCGAAAAGATCAACGAGACTACCAATCGACATGAGGACTGAGTTACATCCCCAATGTCAAAGCTCTCTCGCTCAATGACCCACCCCCATCCATCTCAAAGTACTAGGTGGGGGTGACTCTGTGACGAATGACCCGCGCCCTGAGCATGAGCGTGGGCAGGCCGAGCCAACTGGGACTCCCAGTGGGGTCGACATAGACTCGAAAGTCTAATGGGGTTTGGCCCTACAAAAATGATGGAGGTGACAGGCAGGGGGTTAAACTGACCCTTCCCATCCTGGAGGGGGCACCCGACGCATGAACGTGTTCACAACCAAAGATAAGGAAATTAAGACTTAAGTGTGCTCTTCCCTTTGAGAGAATCAAATTTGAGAGGGACTGGGCGCATGGCTTGGCCGGACCTGCAGGTAGTCTGGGGAAGCATAGGGCAAGTCGCAGGTCGACCCTTCCTCTTCGTGTGAAAGAAGGGCTTCGGTTACCTGGCACGCGGTTGGTGCTTCAGCTTCAGCCGGGGTCCAATGAAAATCTCGCGGCGGAGTGATCCGACCGGCTGGGTGCTCTTCTCTCTTCTTCTTCTGGGGCCATCGGGCCCATGCACTATACACTTAAGATGCTTGAAGGAACCAACATAAATACAATGGTAATCGAGGAAATAACAATGTTGCCCTATGAAACGACAGACGAAGGAAGAGAATTGGAATGAAGGGAGTTGCTAGACTCCAAGGAAAACTAGCTCACCCTTGAAGATGCTCACGAAAACCAGCCACTGTGTATGGATAATAGGGGGAGTGACACGTACAGTCCCGAGAGAAAAAGCGAGGTACAACAGAAAAATTCCCATGAGAAATGAAAGTTCAAAAAATATTCCATAAAAAAAAATCCTTCATATATATAAATTTCGTCAAATTCCAAAATTTTCAGTTTTATTTGATAAGTTTCCGTCTAGATATGGGTTTTCCCTTTCAACTACATCTATTTGTTCAAGATGGAATGAAAGTATGGATGAGTTTATGAAATGTTTTAATTAAATTTTCATTCTACTACAACAAATATCTTCTAATTTAGATTGGATGACCTTATTTATGACGGAAAATCCTTACTTAGAACGTCTGTCCAATTAAAATATTTCATAAACTCATTCAGACTTTCATTTCATCTCTAGCATGTAGTTCAAATAAAAAGAGATACCCCATTCTAGGAAGGAAAGTTTTCAAATAAGACGAAAAATTTTAAAATTGGAATGACATTTTTTTAGATGGAATGAAAATTTAAAATTTAGAATATAATTTTAGTATAAAATGACTATTCAATTCAGGAAATTTTTTCTGTTGTATAGGTAGGATACGCTGGAAGCACCATAGGAAAGACACTTGTGCTATGTGTGTCCCACTTGGGACTTGTGATGTGCATGAGGGGAAATTGAGCGTCCTACCTGCGGAAGGAAATTGTGGGTCTGAACCAGCTGGGACGAGTTGCGAAATGTTGTTCCTTCAAAGTGCGACTTTTGACTCATGTGCGGCAGGGTGGTCCTCCGGGTTGTTGACAAAGGTTGGTTTCACCGGTTGATTAGTAGCATTCCCTCCAGGACGGACCGAGCATGGCTCGACACCTTGTCCGGCGGGGTGCGAAACGTCTACTCGGTCGAGGTAACTGCTTGTCAGCAGACGACGGAAAAACCACTACATGTGGGCAATGAAGGAGCTTCAGGGACGATTAGTAGCTTCTCGAAGTACGACATAGGAAAGGCTAACTTTTATCGGACCAATGGATGTGAATGCCCGGACGACTAACCTTTGCTCCTACAGGAATGCGCTGGGTGATTCCCAGTGCCCACGAAGGTGTACGAGGGCGACAAGACGGGATGGGGTACTCTAGGCAAACGGAGAGGGGTGGTACTTTGTGCCGGAGTTGAGGTACCGCGCTCGCGACGATTGAGTTGTGCGTTAGGTGTGGGATAAAACTCCACTGATGGTAACAGTGGAGAGACCACTTTGGAATGAGGCCGGTGACAAGATGATCACGCCTATGTGTGAGATTGCTTTAGTTTTTCGTATTTTGTGATTCCCTCCCTGTGAAGATTGATTCAGATATGAGTTGTTGGGCAAGGTCAAGATTCTAATATATTCCCACCTCCAACCTAAGTCCGCACGAGTGAGTGAAGACCATGCGAAAAAGAGATAGAGGTCAACTTTGAAAGGAACCAAAAGAATGAGCATGGGAGAAAGGGGGCCGTTCAAAGGTATCCGAGGAAGGATAGAGTTTGAAAATGGGGAGGTAGACTAGGCTAGACCTTGATGAGTGGTCTGAAATATTCTCATCCAGGATGTAGGTTGATCGGACCAAGAACCGGGGTCGGTGCTTGGTTGTGAAAAACAAGGATCGGGTGCTGGAACCAAGATAGTGCGGTGGCTATGGTCCCCAATCTATTCTAGCGGACCGAAAATGTCAATAGATGTGAAGGATGGGGTATCCGTCGTTCTACCGGACGAAGGGACCTCGATAGATATAGAGTCGGCATACCAAACCGTGATGTTGGGTGATGGGGACGCCTTGCTTTGGATAGAAACATTGTTGACCAAGGTTAGTCTAACCCGGTTAACGCCAAGCTTGACAGACTTGGAATTTTGAGGGACTGTGCAGGCCCGGGGATTGATCTACTTGTCCAAGGAAGTAGAGAAAGCAATGGTTGTGGACTTCGTATTAGAGGTAGTCTCGTACAAATTGTTTAGGCGGGCAAAACGGGAAGTAGTGTGGGCAGCATGCCAGCAGGACGAGATGGAAATTGACAAGATAAATGTGAGGGTGGAACTCGGAGATAGAGGGAATGTAAGGCAGTCGCTCAGGACGATGAGGTGCACTGTGCCTCCGTTCTTGGTGGACGCAGTCTTCGGGAACCAGAGTAGGCTGGTACGGATATTTCAGTCCATGACGAACCTTGGGTGGTACCAAGGCGCCTCGCAGGACTTCTTCCTACTATCGGTTGAAACGGGGCCCTTCGAAGGGAATTGGGCGAGAGAGCTAGCCGAGATACTAAATTGCCTTAGCACGGACGATGTGTTTGTCCCGAGTCCCGTCCATTGGAGAATAATCTACAAGAATGTAGTGATAGGGGAGATGTTTCTGGATGGGCTAAAGAATCTATGGTATGTGGAAGAACACGAGCTCATCGATGGGGAGGAAGATGATGCGATTGAGGAGTGGGACTTTCGAAAAACGGGTCCGTGAGGCAGAAATGATATGGGTGGTCGACAATGTGCAGGGGACAAGCATGGCTAGGGAACAACACTTAAACGATTGGATATTTAGAGGATGGAGACTAAGGCGGCTCGGGGAAGGAATAAAAATGACCTTGCCAACGAAGAACGAGTGGAGAGGGACGACTTGTGACTGATTAGGGGAGTAAATTGCATCGGAACTATCATTTCTATGGTTAGAAAAGGTATAGAATCCGTTGAGAGAAGAAGAAGGATGAGATGACGTAGCTGAAGGGAATGTAGAGTCTCTCGGGACGGTGTACCTATCGAAAAATGGTTGGCATTTGTTCTACATATCACTAGCATCCGGGCAAAACCCAATGAGGATCTTGGGGGAGATCGAGTAGTGGACTCGTGATATGGCGCAAGGATTGCCAACGAAGGATGGGATGAGATAAAAAGCTGGGTCGTAATAAGAGGATGGGAGGAGCTTAGGCTGTCGTACCAGTTAGTCCAGACCTGGGTGCCGCACTTTGTGGCGGATTGGTTAGGTGGGTACGAACACATCCACGAGGTGGCGGAATCCTTGGACGAAGTAGACCTGGGCTCCTCGTGGCTGGTCGATGCCTACTTTAAGATCTCGCCTGAAGTTGGACCCTTCCATGACGATAGGGCAAAATAGGTCGTAAATATCTTGAAAGTTATTAAGAATGACCCGATTGAAGTGGACGCCAAAACCGAACATGTGATACTTCGCCACGAGGTGGCGACCACCCCCTCCTATGTAGGCGACATGTTTCTGTTGTTCAAAGTTTTATGGTTCTATTCAGAAGCGTGGTCGCGCAAAATAGGAAGGGCGCTAGCGACAGGCGGGTAAGAAAAAAATTATAGTAAGTATGAAATACGAACCCGGATCGGAAATGAGTGTACGATAGGAGAAAAATTACCATTGCAAGGATGAAGGGACTGAATCTAGGAAGTTTAATTTCGGTGGATGCAGCAGTCGACCGGAAGAAAACGAGAAGGAGGACGACACAGGATGGCTCGAAGAATGACACTTTGAAAAAACAGAGTCCGTGGGATTTTGTCGCCGGGCGAGTTGGATGGCAGGGTAGAGATAAGTATGTCGGCAAGGAATGGAGTAAGCAACCCGGTAATAGACTGGGTAGGAATAGAGTTGGTGGAGGACATGGTGTATCTGATAGTAGAATTGAAATGGCGTGTAAGGGAGGAATTCGGAGACGTGAATTTGAACCTCCCGGTACGCGTACATGCCAAGGGATCGTTGTACTTGTCGGAAGAAGGGTGGCACACCTTTGGGGTCACTTTGGCACCCAGAGGCGACCCCGTGCAAATGTTTCAAGGGGCTTGCAATGGCAGATAACATGGCGAGAAGGGTTCGAATTCGTGGATCCGGAGCGGGATGATGTGACCGCTGAAGTTAGAACCGTGATGGCAAGAACCTTCACCCTGCCAAACGAAATCGTACGAATGAGATTGTCGCCCTTTCTTTTGGGACGGATGAGAGGTGTGGAAGGCATTGAGCAGGCGGTAGCAGCACTAGCTAGGTTGGACTTTGAGGAAGTCATTGTAGATCGAGAGTATTATCAGACCTTCCTGAAGATGGGGCCATTTGAGGAAGAACAGGGATATGAAGTGCTATATATTTTGCGTGCCGCTATAACAACTAAACCAAGGATTCCACTAGTAAATAATGAAACTATATGGGGAGTCATTTGGCGCGAAGTAAGCCACAGTATGACCTACATAGACGACGTTTATCGTTTATTCGAGCTACCAGAGGAGGAGGTAGTCCAATAGGGAGGAAAATAAAACAAGGGCAATGAAAAGAACAGGGTAGGGGGTAGGAGGACAACTAGTGAGGTCTGGGGCCATAGAGGAAAAAATTAGGTATTTACTTTCTTTTTGAACCATGCAGGGATTCACAAACCGACGATGGCAATGAGGCGCACCCGAACATCACGACGACCCACACACCCTCGTCCGCCCACGGAGCAGTAACGGGTGGGACGTATCGCTCCCCGCAAGCTATAAGGTTCAAGGGATTGACTTGGAATGGTGAGTTGTGACCTTGAGGAGAAACCAAGCCTTTATGATGGTAGAATGCTTATGGAGTGGCATGAGATTCAATAGAGGGTCAGGAGATGACTTGTAAACCGATGTAAGGGTAACCCAAACTTTGTATCTGTCTGAGATTGGATGCTATATGTTAGGGACCGAGATAGCGCTGGGGCGTGAGCTACTGCCGATCTTTCGAAGAGCGACTCGGACATTGACCTGAATAGGTCAATAAATTCGGGGAAGAAGGAATGTAGGGTTGAGGACCCGGGTGGAAGAAGGAGGATGGCGGGAATTTAGAGCCCCAACAACCGGGTTGCGGTGTCGAGTACCCCGATTTATAATAGACTTGGTATTCGGAAGCCTCCCGAGGGCGAGGAACCTGGTGAACGCAACCTTAATTTGGGTACACCATTTCCAACCGCAAACAATAGGCATGTTTTACGACGTGTCAGTGAAACACGGGTCGTTTTGGGGAAATAGGGTCTGGGAGTTGCTAGAACTCATTGACATATTGATATTCGGAACACCGCGATTGGTTTATGAGGAATATGAGTCGATAATCATTAGGGAAATAGGAATGGGGGAAAACTACCTTGCGGGGGTGGCTAGACTGTTCGAGGAGCCCATCGAGCAGGATGAAACTACGGAACCAGTGTGAGAAACACGGGGAAAATGGCTTAATGGGAGATAATAGCAAGGTACTACCAAACAAGAGTAAGGATAACGCTCTCCGGGAGATAGCGGCTGGAGTCCTACTCTATTTGAGGATGGATCGATACAGAACTAGGATGACCGCTACCCCCAAGGGCGCTAGGAATGTCCAAGGGCAGGAAAGGAAAAGCCCGTCCCCAAAATATGGACCCACTCCGCCATGGACACGCCGCCTGAGATCCGATGTGCAGTTGGGTCGAAATATCAATCCAGATCAACGATGTCGAGCGCATTGGTCCGGCACCGCACGGGGCAGCGCGAGACCCTCCCGTTTGCGTCACGCAGGACTTAGTCTAAATCCTCATCGCGAATACACATTGGAGCTTCCAGAAGCCGCTCCGGCCGAGTGCGCCAGCCATACGTCTCGCGAGCCCCTACGACAAGATAGGGCCTACGCGAGGCACGACTTACCTCCATCTTACGGGAGATGTCACCTCCCTTCGGTGGGCGTATCCCCGCCGAGCTACCAGTCCACAATACGAAAGCTGATCAGCTGCAATCGCAGAGGTGGACCAACTGAGGGCGTTTCTCGTTTGCTGTAGCATAGGGGGTACGAGCGGTAATACGCCTCTATTGAACCCACACGCGAACCGACATTTTGGGGGACTGAGGTTCCAAGCGCGACTCGTCGTCGGTCGACTAGGACGCGTCCCACACTCCACACGCACATCACTATAAATAACATAAAAATAAAAACACACACACATACGCACGTACATATACATATACAGAACAACACTGAACAAACAACACGACAACACTCCTAGTCCCTTAGTAGCCATCCCACAACTCTCCGATGCGGAAATCAGATAGGCATCGCGCGCGAGGCTTAGTATAAAACCACGCGGACGCAGGACTAACTCATATCGATTCGCAATACAAGCGTACGCAAGCGATCGCAATGATGGCGTACTATGTAGTACCCATACTCGTGCGGTCCTCGTTAATCTCGAGAATCGCATTCGATACTCAAGTATCGGCTGACACACGCCTTGAGGGTTGATCTCTCGATGCTGGACAACCGCCAAGTGCGGTTGAGAACCACACCCTCTTCTGCTCCCTGCGGAGAGTGGGTGGTACACAGGTTCATACCTATGGTGGCAATCGTCTCTTATGGCCCTGAAGACCAGCTCCTTCATCCAGGGTCTGGAGAGAAGTCAAGGGGTTTGACTTTGACGGTTGTCACGGACTACAACGTCCAACTATAGAACTCTAAAAAACAAAGGATGAAAGGGGATCCCCATTTTCTCTTAAGAACAAAATATGTTTAACCCTTACGTGTGGTCCCTGTAAGTCGCGAGAAAACCCAAGGCACATATAAATATATACATATATATAAAAAGGTTAGTAACATATGACGATCACTTCTCACAATCACAGTGGGGCTCCTCTCAACCATATATATATGTATGTGAGAGCAGACAGTCAAATCCAAGGTCCAAATCACCAAACATATCTGCAATCACATCAAAGATTCAACCAAAAGTTCATGCACTACACGGGGTCAATTTCAACCATTCTCTGCACTTACACCCCTTGCTTTTAGCCATACAAGTTTCACTCTTGTGCAACTCTCAAAATAAAATACTAAGTATTTTTCTTTAAATGGCCATTCAAATAAAGTCCGTGTGAAAACACAACAAAACAGTTCAAATCACAAGGCTAAAGTCTTTAGGTTGAGTGGCAGGAGTGAATTGAAGTTCAATCGTAAACCGACGAATCGGCAACCGACCTGTTATCAGTGATAACAGAAGGTGATACTTGTAGGATCAATCTGAATCTAGCCCAAGTCCTGAATCAATCGATCAAAAAGGCCTGTAACACAAGACAGGCCAATCCCCAAGCTAGGTCTATAAGTTCATGGAGAATAATCTCCATATCACGATCTCACTCAAATCATCCTAATTAACTAAGCTTAAATCTATCTTTAAGTAAGTGCCTAAAGAAAGGTAGACCCCGACAGAATTTCCTCTATACAGAGAGGATCATCAGAATCGTCATTTATCAAAACATAATCTAACTTCTTTAAACTAAGAAAATTTCGGCAGCACTTCTTGTAAGAAAAATGTCTTTCCAAGATTTATAATAACTAAAAAATGAGAAAAAAACAAACCTTAATTTTGGAAAGTCAAATTTTGTCTAACTCCCTGAATTAGTAAAAATTTGGGCAGCACTTCCTTTAGAAAGGTAGACTTCCCAGATTTATACTAAGTCAGATCTGAACTCAGAGAAAAACCTGAGTTCAACTAAGACAAAGTTTAACTAACTCCTCAGATTTGTAAAAATTTTGTCAGCGCTTCTCGTAGAGAAAGTGTTATTCGAAGATTTATACAAAACTAAGTTCAGAATATAAAGTGACTTTGACTTTTCAAGGTCTAATTTTGTCTAACTCCCTGAATTAGCAAAAATTTGGGCAGCACTCCCTTTAGAAAAGGAGATGTTTTAGATTTTTGCTAAGCCAAAAAAATTAGAAAAGTTAGACCCTGAAAACAGACAAAGTCTAATTAACTCCTTTGTTTTGTAGAAATTTCGGCAGCGCTTCCCGTAGAGAAAGTGGCTTACCAAGATTTATACAAGGCCAAGTATAACAAAAGATGTCAGAAAATGCAAAATTTGACCTAAGTAAAAAAACTTAGCTCAGAAAATGCAGGAATTGAAACTAACTCTTATGGCTCTAGCATGTGGCGAGCAACTAAAGCAACTACCTATCAAACTGAAACTCAGACTAAGTAGTAGCCTCATTCAGTCACATGCAGGCCAAGCCAGAGAGGTAAGTACTCTAACCATCGCCAAGTCAACCTAGATAAACAATAGTTCGTAGTCTTTTAGTGATTTATCCCTTTGTACCCAGCTTACATAGGGCATAAGGCTAGACCACCCAAACTTATAGAACATGTCTAGCTCAGCCATGAAATATACACAAACACAGGGCACAACAACTTTTCTTTTCTTTGGGCATGTGACTAGGTCACCCTAGCCGCCCTGAAGTGTTTAAATATCCAAACTTTATATATTTGTCTGCCCTTAGTCTTTTGAGGTAGCATGTAACTGAGTCGATCATCTTCAGCTCAAGACTCAGTCTGCCCCTTCGTACCCCAAGTTTATTCTTAATTAGCACTCTCTTCAATTGGTGATAAGCTATAGTCATACCACCCAAACTTATGGGACCATGTCTGACTAACCTGTTCATAGATAATATAATAATAAAGTATAGCCAAATTATAACCTTCAGGTTCCAGCATGTGCGTGGCATTGGACCAAGACCACCCAAACTTATGGAACATGTCTTGGTCCTCAGCCTGATTCATTTCTCTCAAAACCAAAAGCAGAAAGAAACTGAAGGAAACCTAAAGTAAACAAGGCGACCAAGCCGCCCAAACTTATGGAACATGCTTGGTCCCTGAAAAACCCTTCACAATCATCCCTCACAAGTCAGAGCAACCAGACCACCCAAACTTATGGAACATGTCTGGTCCTCCAGGCAATTCAAAATAAACATAGCACTGGGCCTTCCCCAACTTATGGAACTGGCCCAGCCTTAGGTTGACCCAATCAAACTTTATGCAATACAGCCCTTTCTCCCAACCTTCCTCCAGATGCAATCCCACAATCCGCTTTCAGTCAAACAACAAAATTGAAACTGACATTGTACATACATTCCTTTACTTAGTCTGGTTATGTCCTGAAAGTCAAACTGAAAGTTAAACTAAAGGGGCATGCAGTATACTCAGTCAATATATAGGGAATACAGATAGGGGTTATAACCGGGTTTATAGAGGGGAAGCAATGATTACCTTTCTGTTCCCTGCCTCCAGAACTCCTCCTGAGTTCTGGCGCAATCGGTGGGCTAACTCCCCACAGAGTCTTGCTGCGGTCCTACGGGTTGCAATCCCGCCTGCCGCCTTCCTCCCAGAACAGGACTAAACTTAGAGTAAGAACGGTAGAAGCAGGGGTTTGGGACTCTCAAGATACAGGGGGGGGGACAGACTCAACTCCCAGAAGAGGGCCTTGTTATCTTCATCGCCAGAGGGCCCCACAATGGTGGTCAAAACATGCAACCTGGTCAACTGTAATCAAACCGCCGGCTGTTGACTTCCTGGCGACCTCTCAATCCACAACAAAAACCCCTTAACTAAGCTCAGCCACTCCTCAGGGCTCCGTGGCTCGAAGTGCAGTGGCCACAGCTCAAGGCACGGCTTGTGGAAAAAACACAGTTTCCTCCCTAGTAGCAGCAGCTCGGCTGGCCTGGGCAATGGGCTGAGTGTATTCAGAACCCAGCTGTGTAGCCTTCAACAGGCCCCCGTCCCCGCGTCTTCACCTCAGAAGATGTCGCCACACAAGGTTAGAAATGTCGTGCTTGACTAGAGCATACCCCCGTAGCAGCACCAGCCCCGAACACCATCACTCAGCAACTCAACTCCGAGGTGTCGCGTCTGCAGCTTCCGAATGCTGTAGCTCTACAGCCCTACTCAGTTCATTCATATGCACCTTTATACAAAACTCATGTGAGTCGTAGTCAACCTCCACAGGGCGGCTCACCTTCAGTAGTCAGGTAAGGTGCTCTCTATGCTTCCCACTCCCTTCCTTCTGCTTGGCACTCAGCACACATATTACTACTACACAGCTACTAGCAGCCTATAAATTGGCCATACATCCCGTTGGCGTCAGCAGCAGCAACCGCGGTGCATGAAGATGTCGACCTTGCAGACCATCGCCAGGACCAGGTACGTACTCCTACGTCTTCCGTTTTTCCCATGATCTCTTCCTCTTACGTCTGCCTGTGCGCACATAGGTATACTTGGACTACATTCGCCAGTAAGGCGCATTTGGCCGCCAATATGACCAAACTTGGTCATTCGAGATGGGAGTCGTAAATCCCACCAAAATGGACGGTCGCGATGATCAAGGATCCCTGCCTGGAATGATCGAGCAGTATGATTGAGGAGCGACCACTATGACAGCCCCGAATCGGGTTCACAATATTGGATGTGAACAACTGTATGTCGGCAACAAAAATCTTCAACGTTAATCCAACAGGATTACTCACAAGGGGGTCGACACCATGCGCACCATAAACAAAGCGAGCCAGTTAAGCCCAGCTTATGTGTGAAGGTAGAATGAACCTTTCGTGTATTCATGGCAAGATACCCCGCTGGCGCCGAGCTATCCGACGACAAATAGGACACCGGATAGCAACTACAATGACGGGAATTTAACCACAGGCCCTCGCATGCTCGGTCGTCACTCCTCGTACTAGGCAAGAATGAACGTCTGGCCAGATCACGGGAGAGTTCACACAATCCTGCCCCTGAGCTTCTCTCTCCCCGCTCTCTCTCTCTCTCTCTCTCTCTCTCTCTCTCTCTCTCTCTCTCTCTCTCTCTCTCTCTCTCTCTCTCTCTCTCTCTCTCT
>BFEA01000440.1:1230447-1243196 GCA_003427395.1 Chara braunii
TCTCTCTCTCTCTCTCTCTCTCTCTCTCTATCTATCTATCTATCTATCTATCTATCTATCTATCTATCTATCTATCTATCTATCTATCTCTTTCTCTCTCTCTCACACACATCCATGCCCCCCCCCACTTTCAACGCATGGGCTCATATGGCCCCCTAACGCGTTTAGATTCATTCGGCGGGGGCAGCAGTGAGAAGGCTACGGCAAACGGGCGGGGCACAAAGATATTGAAGGGGAGCGACACAATCCCGAAGCTCTTGGCGATGACTACTACGAGACGCCCGAAGAAGTCGATCGTGAGAACTACGAGGAGCTTTCAGCCGCGCACTTATTAAGTGAACAACATGAGAATGAATCTCCCCCTAAAATACGGGCGGGTTCATTCCCCTTATGCAGCTTCTCCTCCCACCCGCAGCTCATTTTATATCTAACTTTAATTCTACACATCTAACTCCGAATCGGACCGCATATTTGGGGTCGCCATGGCCAAAAACCCCCATTTAGCCTCTTAGCTCACAAAAATCGGTCAAGAAATGACCGATTCATTCACTTTTGCTCCCCATTCTCTTCTCCCTTCGCCATAGCTCCACGCACCACTAACCTCTCACCTTACTACTTCAGAGCTAAAACTAACACTCCTACTGACTTCGCCCTACCTCGAAACTATAAAAACGAACCTTGTTTTGCCCGGTTCCGTCGAGAATCGGGCGAGCTTTCCGCTTTCTTCTATCTCCCTACCTCCTTTGTTTCCTCCATCACCATACTACAGCGCGTCCCGTTTCTCTCTTGTCTCTCCTCACACTTCTCCATTCTCCATTCTGACCTCGTCATTGAATTCGCCCGACCTTCAAATCCCAGTTTTGACTCCTCCCTCATCTGATCCTTTCGGGAATTGCGCATGCTCTCTCTTTCCTGTTGTGCTTCGCTCTGCCCTTCCCCCATCTTCTTCCTGGGGCTAATATCCGTCCAGGTTCACTTGCTTTCTTCACTGCCCCACTGCTAACGCCCGTCGCCCCCTGTTCGCGCTTTAGCTGGTTTGTCATCACCTCCGTTTCTTCTGACTGGACCTGGCTCCAACCGCCGTCCAGGTTCATTTTCTCATCTTCTTCTCCTTTGGGTGAGACGGCGCCCGACTCAACGGCCCACCCGGCGGCTTCGACACCTGCGGGAGCTCCTGAGGAGTCAGCTATTAGGCGCGTTCGGTCCTCGGCCCCTATGCCCGCGGTCCAATGGAGATGCCGCAACATTATAGCTGCAACCCCCCCTCGGCTCCGTGCGGCTCATCTTCCTCGCCTGCTGTTGCTCCGGTCTCCTCCGCTCCGTACTGCGGCAGCGCTCGGTGGCCAGCTGCCTCACTTCACTGCCTCAGCGCTCGCTGTCCGTTGTGCCTCACCTCTTTGCCTGCGTCAACCCGACAGTATCCTGCAGCAGTCTATCCATCGGCCGCTTGCGCCGTTGCTCCGCCTGCTGCTCTGGCCTCCTGTCGGTCTCGGCCTTCAATGGCCAGTCCACAGACTGGCTGCGGGTCGCGACGCGGCCTTGCTGCGCAACGGAGGTGATGACACCCCTTCGCTACTGGCTGGCTGTGGTGCCCTGCCTGCGGCCCCTTCTGCCTTGGTGCGCTCACCCCTTCGCGCTTCGACATGGTCCACCGGCCCTTGACCCCCGACGGGCAACTCACACTCAAACTCCCACAGCATGGTTGGCGGATGGCACACCCGCGGCAACCCCCGCCTCTCAGGTTTCTTCCGCATCGTGGGCTAGCCACCCGCTGGCTTGCATGCGTGTCGATTTCCTCGACCCGTAATTTCAAACGAGCGGGGCAGGGGAATTCTGCCAACACCCCGACCGCCGGAACCCGAATGGGCATGCCAAAATAGACGCGTGCTCAAGGTCCTTGGCTGCCGCAACGGCCCTTACATGGACCATTCTCGCGTCCGACTTAGGACAGTCAAGTATAAAACTATACACTAGCGATAATAAAGTAAGATTAAATACTGAGAAGTTTTAATCATTAAAAGACGACGGTCGCCGCTAATACCGCCCCGACTCCGCCGACGGCAACACAAAGGGGGATATCCCCGTTGGTCCCTCAACCCTTTGGTCCCTTCGCGCTACTCTTGACATTCCCGCCTCATCGCCGCTCGGTCTCGATTCCCGAATTTCTTTGATGAAAGTCCGAGGCAGTAACCGTTGAAGCTAGGCCCAAATCTTGGTCTGGCTCTGACGGACACCTAAAAATAACCAATACTGCGCGACGCGCAGACCTACCGAATCGTTTTCAGAACCGCCCTGTTGTCGATGTTGTCCTCCGCCCGTACACACGAGTCACCAGTAAGTGCACCAATCAAACGACAAAAATCTACTTTATCATAGTTCAATCAGAAATTAAAAATTTGGCCGGCGCCCACGCCGGCTCTTCAATCATCAAAGATAAAAAGAAATCACACGCGCCTTAAGTCTACGCGCCCACACACTCTCTACCCTAATCAGCTATTCAGTCAACGTAAACCAGAGACTCGGCCGCGCCTTGCGCAATATACTTAGGCTTTAAACCAAAATTATTTTCTGTCGCCTGCAAAGAATAGGGTGGATACCCTTGTAAGGGTATTCGCACCGACAACGAGTTTTTCGAAGGGGGAGCGAGCAATACTCCGCAAACCGGAGAGGGGGGGGGACCTATTACACCGACCATAAAAATAGAATATTGAAATGACAAAGATGGGAAGGCTATAAGACCGGCAGTAAGCCTTAAGACCTAGAAATCCTAAGAACCTTGGGCGATCTGGCACCCCGAAAAAATAAAATAAAAAAAATTATTGTGTGCAGAACTAGAGGAGGATGATAACTGAGGACGAGACATGAAATCAACGAAGCAGGGGAAATCGGAGCATAGAGGAGGATGTAGAGCAGAGCGAGGGGGCCTTGAGTGACCATGAGTCAGCAAATCCGGAGGGTCTAAAGGAGGAAAGGACAGGACGACTAGGGAAATATATGATCAATAAAAGGACTGCGAGAGCAAGGCTCCTCCCATAACGATTGGTTGGGTACTCCAAAGAAATCCGAAAGAGGTTCACACTTTGCCGAGGGAATGATATAATGGAAGATCTATACGAAGTAGAAAGGAGATGCCAATCTGTGGGAAAGCGGGCCTGGAAGGGGCGAGAAGCCCCGAGATGGCGGAATAAGAGGTTCTACTTGTCCCTCGTACATGTGACACTGGTAGGAGAAACCACTTATGCAGTACGACAGTAGAAGGCGAGGAAACATATAGGGCAGGGAGAACCCCAAGGTGCACGAGGGTGCAAGAGAACCCGATGAGGCAAGAAGTCGAGCGGTTCTTGGGTGAGAAGCAGTTTCGAACCCTGTTGGAGCCACTTTGCTATCGGTATGTGCTTCTAGACAAGGTATAAAGGGAGGTGGCAGGCTTCTCACTCTACCTAGCCGCGGGGGCTCTCGGCCCAAAGCCTTAACAATTGCTTTTGAGAGAGTCGGCGTGGCCAAAAACAAAGGAGAAGACTCGGTCCCCCCAGAATTTTCCAGACCAAGGATGGAACATGCAGAGCATGAACTCATGATCATGTGAGAGGTGGAAATCGGGGAGAGTTATTTGATCAAGATTATGAGATTATATGTGCAACCCGAGGGTTGGAATGTGTAGTAGTACTAAGCGGCGTAACAGGGCACAACGGTATTACTGGACGATGTAGTGAGGCAAACGGGAGAGTCAAAAGAGAAAAGAAAGCAAAGAAAAAGCAAGGGAAGAGGTGTGGCAATAATCCGAAATATCTCGGATTAGCCACCTTGAAAAAAATAGAGCCTAGAGAGGCTCCATGTTAAAAATGGGTTCCCGGAAAAAAATCGGAGTAAAAGTGGCCACAACTTAGGAAAGAGAGAGGCAAAAGGAGGCTCCCATGGCCATAGGGGAGCCACAATTGCAGTCGGGGAAATAACGGACTTCACCTTGGGCATAGGAAGGGCCAAAACTAAGTGGAAGGACCTAGAAAAGACCTCAACAGCTAGTTGACACTTGACATGCCAGAAAAAAGAAAGAAAAAGAAAAGAAAAAGGTGGGAGAATAAGACAAGAGGAGTGAAAGGGAGTGAGTGAGTTGGCCGTTAGTAGGGACTGGCAGGTCCCTACTGTTTGGAAATGGAGGAAAAAGAAAAGGAAAAAAAAGAAAAAAAAGAAAAAGAGAAAAAAACCCTAACAGTCAAAACGGTCACTTGGGGAGATGCATCCGTGACCAGATACATCCTGGGATATGGCGGTTGCAAAGTATCTTAATTTTCTCTTGATTTTGCAGAGAAAATAAAAAAAAATCAAGGCCTCATGCAACCGAGATGCAACGGATTGCATGAGGGAAGGGAAACACATGTTTTAGGTGCATCCGGAGCCAACATTGAGGCCGAATGCACTCTAAAGTTTGCAGTTTTGTTTTGTTTCAGTTTGGGGCAAGTTGTAGGGCCATAGGGCTAAGAAAAAGGATCACCAAAGCAGTCCGAGAAATAACGGACTGCATGGGGGTGCCTAGGTCCAAAGAAAAAAGGCTTTAACACAGCCAAGATATTAAAAAAAAGTGTCTTGGGCTTGGGCAAATGAAGACGATAAACGGTGGCCACGAGATGGTGAATCTCGCGGCCGAAAATCATAACGGCCCTTGAGGCACATGAGAAGACGAAATTGGGACTGTCGGGGATAAGGAAGTCCCAAATAAAAATGGGATGTTATCGGGAATGATGTTGGGGACTAAATGGACCCAAATAAAAATAATCGAAAATTGGGGTAGATGTCGGCAGGACCACCGACGGGACAAAAAAATAAATAAAGAGTACGGGAAGAGCGACGGGGACTTGAGATGTCCCAAGGGAACCATGAGCCAACATGGGGAATGAACACACAAAGCAAGCGGCACGGTTCAAATCGAGATCTAGACGGTGTAAAATATTAGCAACCTCTAGTGCAAACACTAGTAGGGTCAAGGTAGGAGAAGTTGGAGGCAAAAAGAGGGAAGAAATGATGAAGGGAGGCCTACTTTGCAGTCCGAGATATCTTCAACTAGCAAGGCACAAGAGAATAGAGCCCCGGGGCTCTCTATGCAGAAAATAGGTTGTCAAGGAAAAATTGGAGCAAGGGGGGCAAAATATTGTGACCAACGGAGGTAAAATGAAGCTCCTATGAGTGTGGGGGCTTCATTACTAAGATCCGAGAAATAACGGCCTGCTACAAGATCTAGGGCCTAAAAATATGATCAACATCAAATTGACACTTGTCCTCGCAAAATTAAAAGAAAATAAAAATAAAAAGGAGAGAAACAAAAGGGAGAGTGAGACAAAAGAGACGAAAAAGGAGAAACGAGGTGACTGACCAGTTGGGACTGACAATATAGGGACTGACAAGTCTCTACCGAGGCTGGATATTCCAGATTTCATGAAGGAAAATTCGGAGATGGGGATATGACCCTAAGGACATTATCTCTCAATTATCCTGAATAAAGTAAAGAGAAAAAAAGAAATGGAGCATTGTAGTGGTGCTACCTCACGACGGACAATTATGAAATAATACCAAAAATGAAAGTAAAACAAAGAAAAAAAAAAAAAGAAAAAAAAAAAAAAAAAGGATTTGCATCAAACCAAAATTTGATGTAGATACACTTGGAATGTGAGTTAGAGCCCTAAGAGCTCTAACTTGCATGAAGGGCCACTAGCCTTTATCTCGAACAAGATCTGACTCACCGTGGAACTCCCATAACCTTTTGTAGGAGTCTTGAAGGTTGCTCTTGGAAGGGAAGACAACCTATATAAGAGAGGGAGGCTGCAACCCAACTCATACTTGCTCCCTACGTCCAAGTGTTGCCCAAAAGGCTAGCGAACATACCTTTAAGGCCGAGGGAGCAAGGAGAGGCCTTGGGAGTGCCTCGAACCATTTAGGACACATAGGAGGGGCCCGTGGGCTGCCCAAGGTGTGGCGGTCCGGCTACTTAAGAAAGGAAGGTTGGTCGCCCCACTCACATCTGATTGAGGCAATCAGACATGGCCAAAGTGTCGTAGGTAGAGCCCTAAGCCAAACCGGATTGCGAAGGGTTGTTGTAGTACTATTTTAGAGAGTGTAGGCAGGGTAGAGGCTAGGGATGGAAACTCAAGAGGCTGGGGAGAGTGACACCGGGGTAAGGAGGGGCTCCTCCATGCCTCGACTCTAGAGGTAGTTAAGAGGTTCATTGGGGTCCCCGTAGCCCTCCTAGAGGGAAGGAATCCACTTCTCTAAAGGGAGGAGGTCGGTCATAGCCAAAGGAGGGAACACTCCGAGGAGGAGGATGAGGACTTGTGGAAGAAGGAAGTCGTGGCTAGACGACAAGTGTGCAAAGGAGCGGGAGAACTCCATAGCCTTGGTGGTGGGAGATTGCCATAGTCAGGGAGAGACTGAAAGAGGAGGGAGATGAGAGCTTGAGGGAGAAGGAAGTCATAGCCAAGCGACAAGGAGCTTCATCAAGGTTGACACTTCAAATTCCAAGGCACTAGGAGAGGTGAGTGGGAATGAGGCGGAGGTATTTCTCTTCTTCTTTTTCTTTTTCTTTTTCTTTTTCTTTTACTTCTTCTTCTTCTACTTCTTCTTTACCTTCTCCTCTCTCCTCTTTCCTCACTTTCTTTCTCCCTCCATTGCTAAAACTTCCCAAATATAGGAAAAAATCGGAAATAGCTCCTCCATCAGTAGTGTCTCCATAGTGGCAATTTCCTTCCCTCCCTGACGAATCGCCACTTTATGTCATGTGATTTCAAGCTTGGGACTGAGTTTTACTCGCTCTCATCTCACACCCTCTCTCTCTTCACTTGGGGGTAAATCGTTACTTTGGTTTGCAATCATGTTGGTGCTTTGATGATTCTTTCCACTCACATTATCTTGTTTCTCATGTAGTGATGATCTGTTTCATTCTTGGTTCCATACATGATTTCCTCACATGTGGTGATGATGTTCATTTCAATCTTGTTGCTTCCATGAGATCGTTGCATGTGTTTGAGCAAGTCTCACTCGCATGCATGACTCATCCCTCACATGATGATGTTCATTGCAATCTTGTCGCTTCTATGAGTTCATTGCATGTGTTTGACCAAGTCTCACTCATATACATGACTCTTCCTCCATTTGGTGATGTTACGGTTCAGTCCCAGTTGACTTCATAGCTTCACATGTATGTTTCCTATAGTCACACTTGTGCATTTCATCTTTCTTCCACTTGGTGGTGTGCTGGTTCAATTCTAGTTACCTCCATAGTTTCTCATGTATGTTTGCTCTAGTCATACTTGTGCAGTTCATCTTTCTTCCACTTGGTGATGTGACAATTTAATTTTGGTTGCCTTCATAGCTTCACATGTACGTTTACTCTATTCACACTTGTGCAGTTCATTTTCTCCTACTTGGTAATGTGCCGGTTAAATCCTAGTTGCTTTCATAGCTTCACATGTATGTTTACTCTAATCACACTTGTGAAGTTCATCTTTCTCCTACTTGGTGATGTGTCGGTTCAATCCTAGTTGCCTCCATGATTTCCTGGGTATGTTTGGTCTAGTCACATTTCTGTAGTTCACTCTTTCTTCACTTGGTGATATGCCGCTTCAATCCTAGTTGCTTACATAGCTTCACATGTATGTTTGCTCTAATCACACTTGTGCTGTTTATTTTTCTTCCACTTCGTGATATGTCGGTTCAGTCCTAGTTACCTCCATGGTTTCACATGTATGTTTATTGTACTCACACATGTGCAATTCATCATTCGTTTATTTGGTGATGTGTGGGTTCAATCCTGGTTGCCTCCATAGCTTCACATGTGTGTTTGCTCTAGTCACACTTGTGCAGTTCACTCTTTCTTCACTTGGTGATGTGCCGGTTCTATCCTAGTTGCTTCCATAGCCTCACCTGTATCTTTGCTTTAGTCACACTTGTGCAGTTCAATCTTTCTTCACTTGGTGATGTATCGGTTCTATCCTAGTTGCTTCTATAGCCTCACATGTATGTCTGCTCTCGTCACACTTGTGCAGTTCAACCTTTCTTCATATTGGTGATGTACCGGTTCAATCCTAGTTGCTTTCATAAGTTCACATGTATGTTTGCTCTAGTCACACTTGTGCAGTTCATCTTTCTCCTACTTGGTGATGTGCCGGTTCAATCCTAGTTGCCTCTATGGCTTCACATATATGTTTACTTTAGTCACACTTGTGCAGTTCATATTTCTTATATTTGGTGATGTGTCGGTTCAACCATAGTTGCCTCCATACCTTCACATGTATGTTTGCTCCAGTCACACTTGTGCAGTTCCCTCTTTCTTCACTAGGTGATGTGTCAGTTATATCCTAGTCACTTTTATATCCTCACCTGTATGTTTGCTTCAGTCACACTCGTGCAGTTCAATCTAACTTCACTTGGTAATTTACCGGTTATATCCTAGTTGTTTCTATAGCCTAACATGTATGTCTGCTCTAGTCACAATTGTGCAGTTCAACCTTTCTTCACATTGGTGATAAGCTGGTTCAGTCGAAGTTGCTTCCACAACCTCACATGTGTGTATAGTATAGTCACACTTGTGAAATTCACTCTTTCGTCACTTGGTGGTGTGCTAGTTCTATCCTAGTTGCTTCCATAGGCAACCATGTATGTTTGCTCTTATATCACTTGTGCAGTTAAGTCTTTCTTCACTTGGTGATGTGCCAGTTATATCCTAATTGCTTCCATAACCTCACATGTACGTTTGCTCTAGTCTCACTTGTGCAGTTCATTCTTTCTTCACTTGGTGATGTGCCGGTTCTATCCTAGTTGCTTCCGTAACCTCACACGTATGATTGCTCTAGTCTCACTTGTGCAGTTCACTATTTCCTCACTTGGTGATGTGCGGTTTTATCCTAGTTGCTTCCATAGCCGCACATGTACGTTTGTTGTAGTCCCACTTGTGCAGTTCACGTTTTCCTCACTTGGTGATGTGCCAATTCTATCATAGTTGCTTTCAGAGCCTCACATGTATATTTGCTCTAAGTCTCACTTATGCATTTCACTCTTTCTTCACGTGGTGACGTGTCGGTTGAATCCTAGTTGTTTCCATAGCCTTACACGTATGTTTGCTCTAGTCACAATTGTGCAGTTCACTCTTTCTTCACTCGGTGATGTGCCGGTTCAGTCCATGTTACCTCTATGGCTCTATAGTGTAGTTACACTTATGCACTTCACCTTTCTTCCACTTGGTGATGTGTCGGTTCAGTCCTCGTTGCTTTATAGCGTCACATGTATATTTGCTCTAATCACACTTGTGCAGTTCGATCTTTCTTCACTTGGTGATGTTCCGGTTCAGTCCTAGTTGCTTTCATAGCCTCACATGTATGTTTGCTCTAATCACACTTGTGCAGTCCAATCTTCCTTCACTTGGTAATGTGCCGGTTCAGTTCTTGTTGCTTCCATGACTATTTGTGCATGTATAGTCTAGTCACACTTGTGTCGCTCGCTTTTTCTTCACTTGGTGATGTGCCTGTTTAATCCTAGTTGCTTCTATAGCTTTGCATGTATGATTGCCCTAGTCACACTTGTGTCTTGTTTAGAGTGAGAAAGGTTGCGTGCCATTTCTCTTTGTTTACAGGACTCTTCTTCAAGCTTGGTTGGATTGTCGCTCTCCTTCTCTAGGTACGTCTCGACCTCCAAATCAAGTTATTTATCATTTTCTGTTGCAACTCGTTGTCGCTCTTCCTCCTCCATAGCTGCCTGGATTTCCCAGGCATACGTCAACTGCCACAAGTGTTTCCCGCCTGTTCACTTGACGCCATCGAGAACATCCCCACGATGATTGAAAAGACTGTCGTCGGACCACCTTACACTCGAGAGTTTATGACGTTCCCCTTGCCAACCCGTTTGTTAGTTCGTGAGTTGGAAGTATCTTCATGGACCATGGCAGTAGATAGATAGATTGAGAGAGAGAGAGAGAGAGAGAGAGAGAGAGAGAGAGAGAGAGAGAGAGAGAGAGAGAGAGAGAGAGAGAGAGAATTGTTGAAGATGGTTCTGGTCAAAAAAATGACAAGGGAGTAAATGAAGTAGCAGCAGATGTCATCTCAGCACATCATCAATGATTTCATGCCAGGCATTTACTATTTATTTATAGGTGAATAAAGACACACCTTAAGTGGACAAAAGAGGGGAAAACTATGAAAAATTAGGATAACAAGCAAAAAAATGTGATGTTGACCCGGCCCTATATTGACGTTATAGGAAGTTGACATGATCCTGGACCCGGGCCGATACCCATGTTGACGTGAGTGTCAACCTGGGCCTGTTCTTGTGTTTACTGGACCCTGTGCTAGGACCTCAGACAAGGCGTTAAAGAAAATAATAATAATAATAATAATAATAATAATAAAAAAAAGGCAGACAAGCAGAAAGAAAGATAGAGAGACATGCAGGCAGTCAGACAAATAGCAGGCCAGCAGGTAGACAGACAAACAACAGGTAAGCAAGCAGGCAGGCACACATGCACACACAGATGTAGGTTGGTAGGTTGTCTGGCATGCACACACAGACAGGTAGGTAGGGAGACAAGCAGGCAGGCACATAGGGAGACAGGCAGGCAGACAAACTGTTTGTGTATCTGGTTGTTTGTCTGTGTGTCGGTCAGTTTGTCTGTATGTTTGTCTGCCTGTGTGTCCGACAGATGGTTAATGGAGGCTATATATTTCATCGAATCTATATCGAAAACAATCTTATATATGGTACATCGAAGGTAAACTCTTCAATTTCATAAAAATATACTTCGGTGTTTAACTTAGTCGATTTTTTACCATGTAGTACATCATATCCCGAAGTGCTTTCAGTGTTTCAGTACCGAAAACGCACTTCGGGATTTTTATGTTTAACTTAGTCGACATCATATCCCGAAGTGTTTTCGGTGTTTTGGTACAGAAAATACACTTCGGGATTTCAGTGTTTAACTTAGTCGATTTTCTACCATCTAGTAGATCATATCCTGAAGTGTTTTCGGTGTTTCGGTACCGAAAACGCACAACGGAATTTCGGTGTTTAATACACCATATCCCGAAGTACTTTCGGTATTTCGGTACCGAAAATGCAATTCGGGATTTCAGTGTTTAATTTGGTCGATTTTCTACCATCTACAACATCATATCCCGAAGTGATTTCGGTGTTTCGGTACCGAAAATGCACTTCGGGACTTCGGTGTTTACTTACTAGATTTTCAACCATCTAGTACATCATATCCTGGAGTGCTTTCGGTGTTTCGGTACCGAAAATGCACTTCGGGATTTCAGTGTTAATCGATTTTTTACCATCTAGTAGATCATATCCCTCAGTGTTTTCGGTGTTTCGGTACCGAAAATATATTTCGGGATTTCGATATTTAATACATCATATCCTGAAGTGCTTTCGATGTTTCGGTACCAAAAACGCACTTCATAATTTTGATATTTAACTTAGTCGATTTTCTACCATTTAGTATATCATATCCCGAAGTGTTTTCGATGTTTCGGTACCGAAAACGCACTTCGGGATTTCGGCGTTTGACTTTGTCGATTTTCTACCATATATCCTGAAGTGTTTTCGGTGTTTAACTTTGTCGATTTTTTATCATTTAGTAGATCATATCCCGATGTGCTTTCGGTGTTTCAGTACCGAAAATGCACTTCGGGATTTCGGTGTTTAATATATCATGTCCTGAAATGCTTTCGGTATTTCGGTACCAAAAGCGCACTTCGGGAGTTCGATGTTTAACTTAGTTGTTTTTTTACCATCTGGTATATCATATTCCGAAGTGCTTTCGGTGTTTCGGTACTGAAAATACACTTCGGTATTTCAGTGTTTGACTTTGTGGATTTTGTACCATCTAGTATATCATATCACGAAGTGCTTTCAGTGTTTCAGTACCGAAAACGCACTTCGGGATTTCAATGTTTAACTTAGTTGTTTTTTTACCATCTAGTATATTATATCCCAAAGTGCTTTCGGTATTTCCGTACCGAAAACGCACTTCGGGATTTTAGTGTTTAATGCATCATATCCCGAAGTGCATTCGGAATTTCGGTACCGAAAACGTTTCGGGATTTCGGTGTTTAATATATCATGTCCTGAAATGCTTTCGGTATTTCGGTACCAAAAACGCACTTTGGGAGTTCGATGTATAACTTAGTTGTTTTTTTACTATCTGGTATATCATATTCCGAAGTGCTTTCGGTGTTTCGGTACTGAAAATACACTTCGATATTTCGGTGTTTAACTTTGTGGATTTTGTACCATCTAGTATATAATATCACGAAGTGCTTTTAGTGTTTCAGTACCGAAAACGCACTTCGGGATTTCAATGTTTAACTTAGTTGTTTTTTTACCATCTAGTATATCATATCCCAAAGTGCTTTCGGTATTTCCGTACCGAAAACGCACTTCGGGATCTTAGTGTTTAATGCATTATATCCCGAAGTGCTTTCGGAATTTCGGTACCGAAAACGCACTTCGGGAGTTTGGTGTTTAATACATCATATCCCGAAGTGTTTTCGGTGTTTAATACAGCATATCCGAAAGTGTTTTCGGTGTTTCAATACCGAAAATACACTTCGGGTCAGTTTGGGGGCTATAGTCTTGGCCTCAAAGGTTAAGAGGGCGGGCCGGGGCGGGTGGGCAGGTGGGGGTTGGTGCGGTCTAAAGTGTGGTCGGGGGTAATGTGTGTGTGTGTGTGTGTGTGTGTGTGTGTGTGTGTGTGTGTGTGTGTGTGTGTG
>BFEA01000440.1:1243292-1266045 GCA_003427395.1 Chara braunii
GAGAGAGAGAGAGAGAGAGAGAGAGAGAGAGAGAGAGAGAGAGAGAGAGAGAGAGAGAGAGAGGACGCCCTTGACGATGAGGTCCTTGTCTTCCTCCTTCGCAGTACGATCTTCCACCTTCTTCTCTGCACCATCCTCCGCAGCCTTGTGATTGTCGTCCTCCTCCACTTCCACGTCAACGTTTTTGTCTTTCATATGGAGGAAAAACGATAATGGGGAGAAGGAGGCGGAGAACGAGGACAATGGGGAGGAAGAGCAGGAAGACGACGTGATAATTGGGGAAAGGAGGAGTAAGAAGACAGGGATGTGGTGGACAAAACAATTTTTTTTATCTTTTAATTTTTACTATTCATGCGTTCGGCGGAGAGAGAGAGAGAGAGAGAGAGAGAGAGAGAGAGAGAGAGAGAGAGTAATTTTCCAAAAGGCAAGAGACAAAACATCCTTGAGCAACTTTAAAAGTGACATTAGATAACATAATATACAGTGCATGAGTTAATATTCACACAAAAATTTCTTCATATAGAAATGATGGTTTCTGACCCGGCTTAAGAAATACAACAAAAATGTAATCGTTTTGTCATCATGAGACCACCTATACTACAATTGTACTTACTGACCATGAAGTTACGAACAACCGCGTCTCTCTCTCTCTCTCTCTCTCTCTCTCTCTCTCTCTCTCTCTCTCTCTCTCTCTCTCTTTGTGTATATATATAGACAACAAAAATGTAATAGTTTTGTGATTCTGTGATCATCTATGCTACAATTGAACTGAGTGACTATGAAGTTATGAACAATCGCGTCTCTCTCTCTCTCTCTCTCTCTCTCTCTCTCTCTCTCTCTCTCTCTCTCTCTTTCTCTCTCTCTCTTCCTCCTGAGACTCAACTTGATTTCCTGTGCAAGTTCTATGACAATCGAAAAAAGGTCACGGAGGTCGTAGTATTTCATCTCTGGTAGTTAACCACAGTCGTGCATTGCAAATCATCCACGCGCCGAGAAATTCTCAATAATTCTCTATTAATAGTGAATCAGTCATAGTTGTCATGCATACAGATAACAAGAGCAAGCAAAAACAAGAAACGCATATTAGTTGGTAAAAATATGAAAAACAAAAGTGGCACACACAAAGTTATATTCCCTCACGAACAACTCCACCTCTTTCACTTCAAATTTTTAGTTTTTCATTGCAACATTGTGTTACGTTATCCTGTCTCATCACTCCCGTTTTCCTATAACTGTATCCGTGTATGTCTATTGCTGGCTTTTGGGCTCTCTGCTCATGCATCTGCCTTCTGGACTCTCTACTTATGCGTCTGCCTTCTCGGCTCTCTGCCCGTGCTCTGCCTTCTTGGCTCTCTGCCCGTGCACAACAGCGGCAGAGATGGTGGCTTTGTTGCAGTAAAGTCTTGTCGGAGTGAGGTAAAGCGGATTGATGGGAGGTTTCTGAGTCATTTTCTGAATTTTGTCTGTTTCTGAATTTCATCGTAGTAATTCTCTAAGTAGCTCACACCGGATCAATTCCTCGTCCATAATATCGCGAACCAAAAATATCTGGCCTGAGTAAGGTTCTGTCGTCCGCTAGGCATCTGCACACCGGAAGAGTCGTCTATTAGAAAAGACGTTCCCAGATTTCACAAGCCTCGTCATCGAATGCGGTGACATCAAAACGTTCCGAGCGAACGATATTGAATCTATTTGCCCGCACTCGCCTCACGTGATGACGGAGGTTGAGCGGACATTGATGATCGTTCAGCCATAATAAAATACACAGAAATAATCTTTTAATCTCATGAAAGTTTTCTCTTACAAAATTTGCTTCATGAGTCACAACGAGATTCATGTCTCCGTAATCTCGGGATGGATTAGGAGGCGCAAATTCATACGGTACGACATGTTGTTCATGCTCTGTTAAGAAAATATATTCCCATGGTGGGTTCCTCACACTCCCATCTCAAAACCGCGTCTCATCATGTTCCAAAAAACGTTCATGTCGATTGTACACCAATCTCCCTTTCCGTATCATACCGGCGCGAGATCTTGTCGGCACTGCTAACCAATCTGTAGCCTCCTCTCACGTACTGAACAATCGAAAGATTACTGCTCCTGCGGACATATAGGAGACAAAGTAGTAACTTTTTCAATGCGAGTTTAAATATACCAATTTTTACTCCCTTCCTGGGTCGTGAGACTTGTGTCACGGTCCTTCCACGAAAGTAGTGCCTACTTGCACCTCTTTTGACACTAAGTGAAACATGATATGGGTTTCTTTTGACTCAAGTTCTCCATACGCTGGTGGCTCCTAAAGCGGCCAACTAAAGAGGGTACCTAAGGCAACCTCCCCTTTACTTGAAAGTATGAGAAAGTGACTATTCTTAGTTACAAGACACCCTATCCTCTAGGAAGTGGTCTGGAATACCCCTCCTCCTTGCCCGAACATAATGTTCAGGTCTCAGAAGTCGGGCTGGCTCCACCGGGATACAACATAGTATTCCCTTGATGATACTGTCCACTCCGGGTCGATAACAAGGTCGGCTCCTAAAGCAACAAACCCCCGCCCCATATGCCTCCTAGAGAGAAGAAGCCTCGGTTAAAAAAGAAAAAACTATTTTGGACGGGTACCGTGGGGAAGGATCATTCGGGATAGAACGAGAGAATCCTAGGAAAAATACTGAAGTATTTTTTTATCTTCATCTTTTCTTCCCACGAATTTCATTTCTCCGACATCCGTCAATTCACCTTCTCACTATATTCTTCTTTTTGCATGCATTTAGGAAAAAGCTGGAAAAAGGTGAGCATCCCCATCATTCCCTGCAGCAATACAATGCCGATCCCTTCTCACACGCATCCATTTACCCGCCTGCACAACCAAGCAAAAACAACAACGCGAGACCGTCCATACCCCAACCAAAGTCAGCCCTCTCCCACATGCATGACATCACACACCTTACTCTACCTTTTCCCTGAATCCAAGCAAGGTCATGCCAAGTGTGGGTTCACACAGGTGTGTAAGGGAAACTGAGTCACATCTGACCTTGAGTGAAGTTGAACGGCTCACTCAAGAAAGCCAAACAATTTATCAAAAAGTCAGTCGCACAACTTCAGTTGTGGATGTTTACAAAACAATTATTAACTTCCTCCTTCAAACGTCACTATTGACACAGGCGCCGATTACTATGACTGAAGCGAGCTCGCCGTTGAGGAGAGCGCTCCCACTCTCAAGTCCCACTACAGTTTCAGCAACACCCCTCCCACCAAGAACAACATCAATTCAATCTCCAATCCAATCCTCCACCAATTACCAAGTCTGATCACCACACGTCTGCAACAACACTTATTTCAGTCTCACTCCCCACTCACTTGGTCCCAGAATGCCCCCACACCATCGCCGCATTACCAGGTGGTCCCAAACTCAACCCTGCTTGCACTGTGCGCCGCAAAAAAAAAAGGGTGACCTAGAAAAAAAAAATGCCCTTAGATGAGAAGATCGACACAACAAAGTCGTCAACAAGGTGATCGACACCATTTCCCTTGTGACGATCGCCTGCCACATTACTCCCATTCACCCCAAACAACCTGACAGCGTCTCAATGCCACCGTCACTCACCTCGAATGTCACCACGTCATAGCGGTGTCGGACGCATCGGTCCTGCACCGCACCAGGGCAGCGCGGGACCCTCCCGGCCGCGTCACGCAGGAGTTGGTTTAAATCCTTCGTCACAGATAATACATATGGAGCTTCCTTAAGTCGCTCCGGCCGAGTGCGCCAGCCATACCTCTCGCGAGCCCCTACGACAGGATAGGGCCTACGCGAGGCACGACTTACCTACACCTTACGGGAGCTGTCACCTCCCTTCAGTGGGCGTATCCCCGTCGAGCTACCAGTCCACAGTACGAAAGCTAATCAGTTGCAATCGCAGAGGTGGACCAGCTGAGGGCGTTTCTCGTTCGCTATAGCATAGGGGGTACGCGCGGTAATACGCCTCTGTCGGACCCGTACGCGGACCGACATCTTGGGGGGCTGAAGTCCCAAGCGCGGCCTGTCATCAGTCGACTAGGACGCATCCCACACACCACGCGCACACCACTTTATGAACACAAAAACATAAAATATGCACACGCACACGTACGAAACGACACGACATAAACAACGCGACAACGCTCCTAGCCCCTCGGTAGCCGTCCCATAACTTTCCGACGCGAAATCGAATAGGCGTTGCGCGCGAGACTTAGGATAAAACCGCGCGGACGCAGGGCCTACTCATATCGACTCGCAATGCAAACGTACGCAAGCAGTCGCAATGATGGCGTAATATGTAGTGCCCAAAATCAAGCGGTCCCTCGTGGATCCAAGTACCACTTATGACACTCAAGTGTCAGACTCGAAGTGTCGTGAGGGCCTAACCCTTCACGACATTGCACGGCTGAAGGAATAACCGTGCAGCCGCCGCGACCTCTCCGACTCTCGACCTGAGTGTCTCGGTAGGGAATTAAATAGGCTCTGCGCGAGGGAAAACCCCTCCCCTGCAGAGCCTAGGGCTTGGGGTGTCCTGGACAAGGACCTCGAATCCTAGCCCAGGACCAAACGTCCGACTAAGAAAAATCATCAAAAAGCAAGAACAAAAATAGAACGAGAGGCCTCATCCTCAGCTTCTGAGTAGGATTTTAGTATGGGGACTCTTCAACCCTATGCAAACATTCATCCCAAGTACCCATGTATACATATATAAGGGTTAAGTATGTGACGATCACTTCTCACGTTCTCACTTGGGTCTCTCACAATAATACGTATATGTGTGATCGTAGGCAACCAAATCCAGAATCTGATTCACAGCACATACCTGCCATCTCATCAACAAACCAAATCAATAGCCCACACACTACACGGAGTCAACCCCAACCACCTTCGACACTCATACCCCTCGCTTTAGCCATGCAAGCCCCGAAACCTCTTCTCCAACCAACCTTAATTAAATACTTAGTACCTTTGTTAAATGGCCATTCAATAAAAGTCCGGGTGATACCTTAATAAAACAATAAAATTCACCAGGGCCAAAGCCTTTTAGGTTGAGTGTGGAGGGAGAGTTGAAATTGAGTCGTAGACCGACGAGTCGGCAACCGACCTGTTATCAGTGATAACAGAAAGTGTTCCTCAAGGGATCAAGCTGGATCTAGTCTTGAACTTGGATCAAATAATCAAAAGGACCTGTAACACACGACAAACCAATCCCCAAGCTAAGATCATAAGTGTATGGAGAATATAACTCCATAATACATCCTCATTCAAAATCTCCCTATAAGCTAAACTTAAGTCTACTTTTAAGCCAGTGCTTGAGCTAAAGATAGACCAACTACGGAATCTCCTCTATTCTGGGCGGGTCGCCGGAATCACCACCTGTAAAAATATAATCTATTTCCTCTAAACTAAGAAAATTTCGGCAGTGCTTCCCGTAGGAAAAGTGTCTTTCCACAATTTATATAAGCTCAAATATGAACGCAGAAATAATCTCTAACTCCGGAAGGTCAAAATCTGTCTAACTCTCTGAATTAGTATAAATTTGGGCAGCACTCCCTTTAGAAAGGGAGACTTCCCAAATTTATACTAACTTAGATATAAAAGCAAAAGTAATCTCTAACTTTGGATAATCAAATTTTGTCTAGCTCTCTGAATTAGTAAAAATTTGGGCAGCACTCCCTTTAGAAAGGGAGACTTCCTAGATTTATACTCAGTCAAATATGAACTCGAACAACAGTTCGAGCTCAATTTTAGACTGAATTTAACTAACTCCTTAATTTTATAGAAATTTTGGCAGCACTCCCTCTAGAAAAGTGTTATTCCAAAATTTATACAAGGCTAAGTTCAGATTTTGAAAGCAACTTTGACTTCCCAAAGTTCAATTTTGTCTAACTCCCTTAATGAACAAAAATTTGGGCAGCACTCCTTCTGGAAAAGGAGACTTCCCAGATTTTAACTAAACCAGATATATGAAAACGATAAGTTGAACTCTGATAAGTCAAAAATTGACTAACTTCTTGGATTGTAGAAATTTCGGCAGCGCTTGTAGTAGGAAAAGTAGCTTGCCAAGTATACAAAGCCAAGTATAAGAAAAGATTTCAGAAAATGCAGGAATTGACCTAAGTAAAAAAAATTATTACAGAAAATGCAGAAATTGACACTAACTCCTATGACTCTAGCACGTGGCGAGCAACTAAAGCAACTACCTATAAAATTGAAACCCAAACAAAACTAGTTATCCCATCAAGTCACATGCAAACCAAAACACGAATGTAAGTACTCTCACTGACCCAAGTTCATTCCATATATACAGTTCATGAATCTTCAAGTTCTTGAATCTTTATACCCATCTTACATAAGACATAGAGCTGAATCATTCGTCATGGAAACAATGCCCAGCTTGTCTTTATGATATACACGAACAGGTTGCACAACTACTTCTCTCTTCTTTTGGGCAGATGACTGGGCCATTCGCCATAGAAACAATGCCTAGTCGCCCTGAACTGTTTAATATCCAAAGATTTAGTATTTTCTCTAACTTTGTTTTCAAAGGAAAAGGCAAATATGGGCAGGGGACTGAACCATTCACAGTAGAAACAATGTTCAGCTTGCCTTGATTATTTCTATTTATACTCAGTATTTTTTCCCTTTTCTCTTCTTAATGATATGACTTAACGCTGTAGCATTCACATTAGAACAATGTCCAGCTGCCAATTCGCATGCAAATATACATAAAATACTTTCTTTTATACTCAATTTAATTTATGTGCGTGGTTTTCAGGCTAAACCATTCATCATGGAAACAATGCTTAGCCTTAGACAAAAAATCCTCCCTCGGAATAAACAAGAATTAAAACCCCTTCAATCAGGCAAACCCTCAGAGTTAACCGGAGTAAACAGGTTATTCACAGTAGAAACAATGCCTGGTACTCCAGAAAACAACTAAATAAACATAGCAACGAGGCCATTCATAGCAGAAACAATGCCTTGTCCTTCAGAAAACATCCCAAAAAAAATAGCCCTTAGCCATTCACAGTAGAAACAATGCTCAAGCTTTGGTTGACCCTGTCAATCACAAACAGTCTGTCTTCCTCCCACCTTCTCCCCGGCTCATCCCTTGTCTGCTTTCAATCAAAATAAGTTGAAACTTATGCTTTACTCTCTCACATTCTTTCCATTCAATCTGATTAGGTCCTGAAGAGAAAACAAAAAGCATAGGGACAACACATGCGTACAAACAGTCATACTGCAGGGAGATAGGCAAACATAGGTAATAGTGGGTTATACAATTGAAAGATAGTATACCTGAAAGTTCCCTACCTTCTGAACCTCGCCTAGGTTCCGGCAGAGCCCCCGCAACCGGTCTTGATGCGGACCTACGGGTTGCAATCCCGCCTGCCGCTTTCCCCTCAGGTCAGGACCAGACTTAGAGAAAGAAGGACAAAAGTTATAGGTTTGAGACCCTCAGATACAAGAAGGGTGCTCTCAAGCTCACTGGAGGGGGCCTTGCAATCTTCAGCTCTTGAGGGCCCCGCAATGAAGACCGATTCGTAACAACGTGCTCCGGACCGCAGTCAAACTACTGAAGTATAACTCCAGACGACCCTCCAGTTCGCGGCAGTACCCCTTTTTCCAGTTCCAAGCTGACTACTTTTCCAAGTCTTACTCGATCGCGGTCATTCCACAACACGTACCGATCCTTTGAGCAGTTCATATGTAACTTCTAGACGCAACAATACTGCCTGTTCAGCGAAGGTGACAGCCCGCAACCCACAGCAATAGCAACCGCAAACACAGTGCTGCAGTCCACAACTCAAAATCCTGTAGCCTACCAATTCCACAGATTCCACCGCCTACAGCTTCCACAGTCCACAGTTTGTAGCTCCCAGTTCGTAAAACTGTAGTCCAGGACCCACAGTCCTTAGTCCACAGTACGCCCTATCGCAGGACATGCCTTAGCGGGCGAATGACCTCAGACTGGAGCATTGGGCACCTGCAGCGAGGCAACCAAATCTACAGGACACAACAACACCCACCGCTAAGGGCACAGCCTGCAAGTTGACATAACATACTGGTGATGTCCACAGCAGCAACCGGAGAGCACGAAGACGTCTGCCTTGTGGCCCAATCACCAAGTCCAGGTACGTGCCCTCAGATCACCACCTCCCTCCTTCCTGCTGATACGTCCACTGCGAGCAGTAGCCTGGCCTGGACCGCGTTGAGCTCACTCTCTCCCTTAGCCGTAGCTCTCGAGCCCGTACTCACCATGAGCAAGAGGGGCGAATCTTCTTCCAAGCTACGGGGAGATGCACTCGGGTGGCTATTCCCCACCGACCAGGTACATGCGTCCGCCCTTCTCCGTTTCTTCGCTTCCTTCGTATGTAGACACATCCCACGTCCCCGTCCACTTAGCCTTTTTCCTTTCTCACCTTCTATCCAATGCACCTAGCTATGATCCCGTGCAGATTCACACAGTGCCCTTTCGGCCGTACCTACGAAGGAATAGCGGGAAGCTACTCCGACCGATCGGAAAGGCATCACACTGGTCAACAGGTAAATCGCCAGCCGCTAGCCCCTTCCCCCACTACAGCATGAGCAAAATCGAATTAATCTTCCGTTAGAAAACGAAAAGATACATTGCCATTTTCAGACCTTCTTCCTCTCCGCGCAACACCTTATGTCTATGCCGCTCGAACCCTCGACTTACCCTCAAATCTGGCTTTGTCATCGGCTTCGCCCTGCCATAAAACCTTCGAATAGCACTTTCTCCCACCTGGCCCCATCAAGGACCGGGTGAGCTTTTCACTCTCCCCGTCCTCCGCCTCGACTTCTCCACGCAACCCGTTTCGTGCTATCTCCTCTCTCTACTAACCCAATGCCAAAACTTACCTCTCCGTTGAAATCGCCCTACCCAAAAAAACTCGGTATAGCATTTTAAAGTGTGAAAATCGGTTATGAACAGGCCGAGTTATGTCAAGTTCTCTCCCCCTCCTTCACCTCCCTCCATAGCTCGGCGCAATGTTTTTCCCACTAACCTCTCAATCCACTAAACTAACACTAAAACTATCTTCGCCATCGCGCTCGCCTTACCCCAAAACCCCCGAAACATCTCTCCCCCCATCCGTTTTCGCTCGGAAACGCCCGAGCTAGACGTACTCTCCTGCTTACTTTCGTTCCCCCGCCATCGCTCTTCTCCTCGTTTTAGTCGCACGTATCCGGCGCAACTTCACACCTTTATTCATTCTTTTTTTTTTCTCTTTTTTTTTTTTGCCTTACTCCCCACCGCCCGTCACTCCGCTCCGCCTCCAGCTCACATGTGCTTGGCGCGTTTCCTCGCCTAGGTTCACTCTCTATCGTTTTGCCCGTTGCCCCTACTCGTGGTCTTTCCGCCCGTGGCCGCTGTCGTTTTGCCTTCTCCCCTGCGCTCCCAAGACTGCTAGCGCTACTCCAGGTAGCGCTCCGCCTAGTCCGACAGTGCTCGGCGTTCCCAGGGTGCGCTCAGCCGATCTGCTATCACGAAAGAGACTACGGGCAGGCCAGCTATCAGATGGTTCGGCGGCCTTTCGTCCCTATCACCCCCAGCCTTTCCTTCTTCCGCCTGGGCTCGGTAGGAGTCAAAACGCATCATTAACCCAGACACCAGCCCGGCACCGGTTCATATAGATAGCAGGACGGCGATCATGGAAGTCGAGATCCGCTAGGGAGTGTGTAATACCTCCGACGGCTCGTCGCTCCACCTTTTCCCCTTGATTCTAAGTGCTTCTCAGGCAACGACACGGTACCACACCCCAAAATAGGACGGGGCCGCCAATAGCCGTGGAAAAAAATAAAAAATAAAATAATGAAGTAAAATAAAACTAAAAAAAAAAACAAATAAAAATAAATAAAGCAAGACAAATATTCAGACAGGAACAGGGGAGCTGCTGGCACCTCGCTAGTGCCGCGGGTCGGGCCCATTATTATGTCCATTGGCAAAAGGCGAGGGGGATAGTCCCACAGGCTCATCAACCCCTCAAGCCTTTCTGTCGCACCCCTTCGCTCCTTAGTCGCATGATGTTGGCCTCGATCTCTGTGCCTGCTGCGTACCAATCTCGTGATCTAACCTATAGGGCTAAGCCCAAGCCTGGTACCAATAGGCCTTTTTTCACTTAATAAAGATGTATCTGTCGGCCCTCAGTCAATTCGGAGTATTCGGCTTCTACTCATCAAAGCCGATCATCTGGGTTTGAACGCGGTCCATATTTCAACAGTTCAACGGTGCACCCAGTGAGCTAGGCTCTTTGGTGCCTGCTACACCCATGGTACCGCGCCCCGGGCCAAAACAGGGCCGCGCATTAACAATAAAGGAAAAATAGATAGATAAATAAATAAAAATAAAAAATAAAAGACGTAAAATATCATAAATAAGGGCCCCTATGCACGGTGCGGGAACTGCTAAAGCCCCACCGGTCCTGTGGATCGGCCCCGCCGCTACGTCTGTCAACAAAAACCAGAGGGGAATAGCCCGTCGACCCTCAAGCCCTCGGTTTTCTCCGCACGCTCAGCTGCAGTTGTTGTGCCGACGCCCGCCGACCTCGACCCCAGAACCTCCGTAGCAATAGTCCGATGCCGTAACCTATAGGACTAAGCCCAAGCCTGGGGCTGAGTCCCGCAGAATACCATATAGGCAGTTCGGCGCGACGCTTTGGGCCAACAAAACAGCTGCGCGACTCCCATTTGCCCCCCCCGATTTGCTTATACTATGCCATAATTGCCCCGCGCGCCATCCTACAACACCCCGCTTGCCGCACGAAGCCGCGCCGTCGTTGCCAACGCCGTTGTCGGGGCCGCTGTCGCACGTGCGCTCGACTCGGTCAAATGTACCAATCAAAAGGAAACATCCTTAATTCCTGCTTAATCAAAAAATAAATAAAATAATAAAATAATATCACCAAGCAAAACGACCGAGGTCCGGGCCGACTTTACGATCAACAACAGAAAAGAATCACGCGCGCCTTAAGCCTGCACGCCCACGCACTCGCTAGTGTGGTCAATCACCCTGTTACGCAATTATAGACGCAGTCGTGCTTAGCGTGGTATACTTCAACTCTAGACGAAAACTATTTTCTGTCACTTGCAAAAACCAGGGCGGATACCCTTGTAAGGGTATTCGCGCCGACGGCTTACTGGACCATATTAAGCGACGTTCCCGTCGCTTTGCCAAATCAGAAAGCTATAAATCCATCCACACTCCAAATGCTGACGGAAAACGAGCCAATCCGATTAGCCGACAAACACGGGGTAGAGGCCTCCATCAAACTATGCCTCCACAACTATATGCTGCCAGGTTTCTAACCCAGACCTCTCACCGCCCAGAAATTAGGACACTAACAACATAAGTTCCAAGGACCTTCCCAATCGTCCTCTTTCTTGTCCTAGACAACCTTCGGCTTCTCGTTGGGTATCCCTAGTCCTGGCAAAAACTAGGGACGCGGGCCTTAATCGGGACCTTTGAAGGCACTCTCGCCTTCCTTCTCAAAAAGATCTCTCGCAATCAAATACACATAAGCATATATGCATACTTAATATCCGCTAAACTCTTTCTGTAGTCTAGTACAGAAAGGCTAGATCTCCACCTTGGCCCACCATAGACTGGCTGATTGGACCAGGACCACGGCCCGCCGCATTGTTATTTAACGGCAGTACCCTCGTTGGTTACGCAACGATAGGTTTTCTCTTGATAAACATTTAATCAGGATTCCCCAAAAATTCTCAACCATCAATATCCCGCGGAGTAATTTCACTGGGGTGGGCGCCCCCCTTAAACTCTTACCCCGCGGTCCCGCAAACAGGTTGCGCCGGCTAGCAGCCATCCAATGGGGTTACGCCCCAGAGGTACTAACTTCTTTTCTGTTAGCTTGACCTTTCTTCAATATGTCACAGAACTAGCACAGGTTGTTAGACGGGGGCGTCACAAAACAAAATCTCTGGCCCACTGCGTGATACGCAGGGGTCCGAAGGCATTTCCCAACCCTTTCATAATAGGCATGGCATCCTTCGCATGCTCACAAACCAAATCACCGCTAGGTTCACCAGGCCGTGACCCCTGACTTGATCAGAGCCAGCAGCCACCCATCCTGAGAGGTCTCTCGCCCTGCACTCACTGCGACTTTCTCAAACATTCCAACAAAAGGTGGCCCTTTCCGTCAGACTTTATCACCCATCAAACAACTCACCATGCCATAAATCAGTGTACTCACCTCTGAGGGTGAGTCTTCCAACCATAAACCATTCCCCTTTTCCAAAAAAAATCCAAAGGGGCTCTCATCATAAACAAAACACCCTCTTTTTCAAAGTCACGAGGGGTTTCGTTACAGCACAAAACATCACAAAACATCCTCCTTCTCCAGAATCCAAAGGGTTTATCATAAAATAAATATCACAGAGGGACCATCTTATGGGTCCTCATCACAACTTAAGCAATCAATAATCAACATGGTAAGCATTTTGAGCCTCCAGGGCTCATAAATCTTCAAAATCCTCACAACCTTTCACAGACGGGCTACTCTTCCTCCCCTTATACTCTGCCTTATCAGCTGCCCGTGGGCAGGTCGCACAAGTATACCGAGGAGTAGACAGTTTTGCTTACAATCATATTTACAGTTCCCATGACATATAATAGGTTTTTCGCACATTGTCCACACAAACTCATCATTCATCAGAGTACAACCACACATGTGAGAGAGACAAGTGATCGTCACATATAAAAATGGTCCCTGAAAGAAACCTCATCATGATATACACTCAGGGAAATAAAATGTCACACACAGAAAAAATATCTCGAAATTATAACTCACTCAGCTCAAGCCACACCAAACTCACACTGACAACTACCCCTAGAATACATGTCAGATCTGTCTCTCAAAAGCCAGGGCGTAGGCCACCTAAATATGTACATGCCTCATCTAAATTACCCTGATCCTCGAGATCCCAGCTCAGTAGGAACATTAGAGTTCAGATCTAGACCTGTAACAATCCTCATAAAAGCCTTCTAGGTTTAAAGGGGTATTACACAGAACCTAAACTGATGTCTCACAAGATACTTGCCCACTTATATAGAAAAACCGGCCCTACCTCTTCAACTCCTCCTGGTTTTGCCTATATAACTGAGCCCTAAGTCCATCTGCGGACTTCTCTACTATCCTACCCTGCCTATCACACATCTTACCCCCTGCGTCTGAGACCTTTCCTTCTGCCTTATCCTCAAGGAACTCGAGACAGTCCAAAGCCAGATGCACGCCCCTCTTGCAATAAAAGCATAACTGAGCAACCTTCCTCTTGAACTTCTTCTTCTTGGGCTGAGGAAGTGGCGATGAAGGAGCTCCCACCAAGGTACTGACAACCCCCTGTTGCTCTAATCGAGGAGTTACTGTACTAACGACCTCCTGCTGTTCTACCGCAGGAACCAGTCCTCCAAAGCCAGATCCAGTAGCCCAAGATCCCATTCTGCTCCTCAAATTCTCTGTCACTGGGACGTACTCAGGCGTGTCCAACCTCTGAGGTCTCCTCTCGAGTGTCTCCCCTGGCACTGTCATGGACTGCTCCTCAATCTCCTCTGGCCCATACTCGGGCATGCCCATCCTCTGGAGCCCCCTCTCGATGGCACCCTCTGCCTCAATCCCTATCTCTCTTTCAAGAGGCTCCTCTATCCTCCGCTGAGGTGAAAACAAACTCACCTCCTCCTGCATAGTATGCACCGCCTCAAGGAGCACGCTCATGGATCCCTCTACTGAGCCCTGAGCCGGCTCACTGCTAGATGGTGGCATCCTCTCCTCTAGTGCCAAATGTACGACTGGGCTTGCCGCCGCCACTGGCAGTGTCGCGAGCTCGGTAGGAGCTCTGAACTCGAATGCCTCTCTCTCCGCCCGTCTCTGTGCTCTCGCCTCCTCTGGCTCCAGGATAACCCTCCCCATAGGTGGCTCCTGGCGAGGCTCTGCCGCAGATTGCTATCCTGGCAATCCCTGTCCTGGCTGCCTCTGCTCTCCCTGCCGGCTGCTCTCTGGCCTGTCCACCTTTCCCTGGGTTTGCTGCCTCACGCTCTCGATGATAGCTGCCTGGCTGGCCACCAATACCTTGAGTTCCTGGATTTCCACCTCCATAGCCTCCAGGCGTATTCCATGGCTTGCTTCCTTCATCTTCCTCCCTGCCAGATCGCTCTCCAATAACAAGTGCCGGTCAAAAGTTGTCTTTGCCAGGAACTTGTTTTTGCGATCTAACCTCTCTTCCGCCTTCCTAGCCACCCCAAACCCGGCTCTGACTGGCGAGGGAAACTCCTCTCCTCTTCGCTCCCAGAAGTCTCTCCACATCTCAGGGATCTCCGGGGCCCTAGCTGGCACGCTGGGTGGCTGACCTGGGAGTGCTCCTGCTGCCTCCGATCTCTGCCTTTCCTGTTGCTGCTCCTGAATCTCCCGCGCTGCCTCCAACCTCTGCCTCTCTTGCCATATCTCATCTATCCGCCTGGTTCTTCTCGCCCTCTTTTCTTCCGCCGTCTCTCCAGCTGACGCCCTTTCCCTCGTGCGGAGGTCGACCCTCTTTGGGATCTCTGCTTCCATTTCCTTCTCGAGCTGGCATGGCTCCTGGTGCGGCTCTGCAGGTGCTGGCTCCCCCAGGTCTGGGTGCTCCAGGGCATAAGCTGCTAGATGCCTGTCAATCAGGGTCAAGGCTTCTTTCCTTACAGCTGCCCTCTCCCTCCTCCTTTCTGCCCTATCTTCTGGCGAAGGAGCCTTTTTTGATAAGGGTAATGGAGCCTCCTCTCTCTGCAATCTCTCCCCCGCTTGGCGAGTGCTCCCTGGCGCATCCCCGAGTCTCAAACCTACCGCTGGTGTGTGTGGAGGCGTGTCCTCTCCAACCTCTATCACTTCCTTCCCCGCACGTCTCCCCTCATCGCCTAGCCCTCTCTCTCGCTGAGTACCCTGGACCTCCTTCCGTAGCACCTCCTCCTGTAGCACCTCCTCTCGTGGCACCTCCTCTCGTGGCACCTCCTCACGTGGCACCTCCACTCGTGGCACCTCCTCACGTGGCACCTCCTCTGCCTGCTCTCCATGCTCCTCACCCGAGGCGACGCTCTCCACTGAGAGGTATCCAAATGCGTCTCCAATTCCTTCAAGGGCCCCTCAGATGTTGGCGGCCCCTCCTATGCGCGTGCTGGTGACCTCCTCAATCCACCCTCGGTAAACCGATGGAACTCCACTGGTCCCAACCCACACTCAGGGTACGCCCCTCGCTCCTCAGCGTCTGGCTCTGACTCTGGATCTGGCTCCTCCTCTCTCCTGGCTAGGGCCTTCCGTCTTCCTCGAGACGGTCTCGCCTCCCTGGGCTCAGGGTCCCTCAGCCTCTGACTCCTCTGACGCGTCTCAACTCTTGGCTGAGGGGGCTCTGGCCGTCGAAATGCCTCTCTCAGATGTGCCCTGCAGCTCTCCCAGTCCTGAGCCATGCTTCTGATTTGGCTAGCCAGTGGCCTTTCCGCCTTCCTGGTCCAGAGTGGTAGCGTCTGCATCCAATCATCTCTCGGTATGCCCTGCCCCTGCATGAACCACTCAAACGCGGGGATGAAGTCCGACGCATTTCCAATCTCCAGGCGGATCGGTCTGCCATCAGGCCCCATAGGCGAGGGTCGCAACTCCTCCATCCTCATCTCCACCTCCTGCCTCGTCGTCGCCTCCCTACGAATCCTGGCAATGGGCTCTCCTGGGATTCCCCACTTCTCTTCTCACTTCTCTAACGATTCCTACCGCAGACGACTCTCCTGGGATTCCCCACTTCTCTTCTCACGAAAAGGTGACCGTCTCGCACTAAATGGCGTTGCAGCATCCTCTGAGCTCTATTGCTTGCATCCCTTAGCCGCATTTCACATGACAAAAGAAGCCCCAGCTCTAGGTTGATCCCGTCGTACTCCTCTGCACGAAAAGCCTCCTTAATCTCCCCTTCCTCGAACTCGTCGTCCTGGCTCTCGGGCACTTCGTCCACATTCCCTGCCGGGTTCAACGAGCTTGACTGGCCAAGGCTTTCCTGCAATAACGTGTTAACGAGGAGATACATTCCTCCCATCAGGTCCTCATGCCATTCTACCTGGCCTGGTCCTTCCTCAATCGTCCTCATGTCCTCCAGTAGGTTATGCGAGCTGGCCAGCGCTAATTCCATCATCCACAGAACATCCTTACCACCCCAGGAATCCTCTTCTTCAAAGGGTTTGAGGACTAGCTTAGCCCTCCGTTCGTATGCATTTGGTGCTTGCCAGATAGGATAGCTTACATAGCTGGGCACTTGCGGCGACCACTTATTTATATGGAGACGAACATCTTCTTCCTGATCTAGAAAATCATCAACCGGGGCGTATTCTCCACCGCCTCCCCTTCCTGTTTATCCCAGTTGATCCGACTCAGCCCATCCGCCCAGTTTTGACTGCCAGGTATCCGTTCCAATTTGAAATTGAACATCCAGATGTACGTCAGCCATCTGGCAACCGTCGGATCCGATGGAACGTAATTCCTTAGAGAGTAGGTCAGGGCGGTCGGATCCACTCTCAAAATAAACCTCCTGCCAAAGATGTAGTTCCGGAAGAATCGCAGACAATGGAGGACGGCAAGGGTCTCCCTCTTGAACTGAGAGTAGTTCCTCTCCGTCGTACAGAGAGTTTGACTCTCAAATCGCAAGGATCTTTCCTTTCCTTCCATGTCTTCCTGAATTAGAACTCCCCCTAAAGCAGTCGGCATCCGTTTCGACAATGAAGGGTTGCGTCTCTGTGGCGTCATAATCTGGCGCTCCTAACACCAACCCTCCTTCTCGAAATTCTTCCTTCATTCTGGCTACCACCTCTTCTTGTTCTTCACCCCAAACCCATTCCTGGTCCTGACGAACTAACTTCCTCAGATGTTCAGTCTTAGCGGCAAAATTCTTGGCGAAGGCCCTCCAAAATCCACACGTACCAAGGAAGCTTCTAACATCAGTTACTGAGTGGAACGGAACTGGCCACTCAGTAATCTTGTCCGTCTTCTTCACATCCAGCCTCCGACCTTTCTCGCTGCAGACGAACCCCAAAATAGTCGCTTCCCTCATGCAATGTCTGGATTTGGCCCCGCTCACCGTGAGGTTATGCTCCTCGAGCAGGCTCAGGACTTTTTCGAGGTCCTGGATATGCTCCCAAACAAAGCGCCTTACCCCTGGCGAGACTTCATCGCTCTCCTTTACTGCTGGCCCCGTCACCGCCAAATCGTCGATGTATGGCTGTGTAATATGGGGGTTGATTCACTGCATAACCCGAATCATGGCCCGTTGGACCATTGCTACCGCATTGGTCCACCCTTGAGGGGTCACGTTCATATGGATTAATCCTCGCGGCGTATGCATAGCCGTCACCGGCCTATCCGGCGGGTAGACCGAAAACTGATCGTATCCTGAGTAAAGGTCTATTAGCGAAATTATAGGCCTTCCAGCACAGGATTCCGACAAAGCATCCGCATTTGGCAGTCCTCCAGCATCTCGCACGGTCACCGCATTTAACCTCTGCAGATCTTGCACCCATCGCAGCGTCCCGTTAGGCTTAATGAAGTAGAACCACGGGGACGCATACGGTCCACTAGAATAGTCGGCGACGTGTGTACTTATCTTGTCGTCGAGGTACTCCACCACCTTCTTTTTCTCGTCAAGGTTAGGATATCGCGCCTCTCTCATGTTCCAAGGCTTGTGTGGCACGGTGTGGATGCGGATCATAGGTATCTTGTCCACATCCAGTCTGCCACGCTCCTCGTCGCTAAACGCATAGGCGCGATGCCTCCTCTTCATTAATTCCTCCATCAATGTTCGCTCTTGAGGCTGTAGGAAGTTGGGTTCCCCTATAATCAACTCCCCCTCGTTCCCTTCGTTGATACGACATGGCCCTGCTAGAGCACTCTCCCTCATTCGCCGTATCAACCCTCGTTCCCTCTCGTAATATGCTTCCTCGTCCTCTTAACGAGGACGGAAACCGGGCGACACTTTTTGTCTACCGTCTTGTACCGCCTTTGGGAACCCTGTTTGAGCCGTCCCCTAAAAAAGGCCGACTTACAGATTGTGTTTGAGCTGATGCGGGGTGCCTTCCGCTGCCTGGGAGCCGATATACCAACTCCAACCTTCCTGCCTCGGGGCATTCCAGAACTTGCTCCCTCAAGGCCTGGATGGCATCCGGATCTGCCATCTCATGCGCGGCCACCAGGTCCATGGCCTTTCCAACATCTGACAAGCTGAGGGAAAATGCTTCCACCCTCTGTCCTGCTTCGGGCTCTGCCTGGAGCCTTCGGCGCTCCCCTTCCGACTCCTTGATCGTGAATGATCCTGGATTGGGCCAGTTCCTTATACTCCTTGGCCCGGTGTTCCTGCAGGTAATTATTTCGTAATTCCCGCAGGCAGGATCGCATAAGAGGAGGATTAACGTCCCGTCATGCTTATTGAATATCACGGTCTCCGTCCTTCTCAGGAACGACCTCCCTAGGAGGATTCCGTGATCCACGTCCGACATGATGAAGAAACAAGCCCTGACCTTCACCTTTCCAACCTCCATGAGTACATTCGAGGCTGTCCCATAAAATACGGCCTTGCAACTGGCTCCGTGCAGAATACCACAGTCAGAACGGTCTATATCCAACCCGAATCTGATCGCGTCCGCCTCCCGGATGATGTTCATTTCCGCCCCGGTGTCCACCATTGCTGCACACTTGGAGCCTTTTACCACTAAATCCACTGTGCCGCAGGCCACTCACTTCCAATCCATCTTCGTGCCTGACTCCGCCCATTCTGCCTCCTTGGGCAGAATCGTGCCCAGATGGACATTGGGCACCAAGCGCCGCGACAATCTCCCCTTCAGTTCATCGCGGAGCCGCGGGGCTGACGCTAGGATTTCCTTCAGGGTCATGAGGTCATTATGCCCCTCCAACAGCCGGTCGATCACTTTCTCTACGTCAAATCCCTCTTCCAACCGAACCACGTATTTTTTCTTTTTGGTTGGTCCGTCACGTATGATCGGCTCGGCCTCTCCCCTGGCCCCCTTTTTCCTTGCCCGCTGCTCCGCTCTCTGATCCTCTTCCTGGCGCAGCCTCTCGTCTTCTTCCTCTTCATCATCGTCATCCTCCACTTCCACGGCCTCTTTCCTCTTTCCTGGTTCCGGCTCCCTCCTTGGAGGTTCTTGGTTGGCGCTGACTCTCGCTTGATTTCTCGTTCGTGCTGCCTGCGCCAGCCAGGCCTGCGGGGTGAGGGGTCTCCCCATCATTCCCGATTGTGGGCACGACCCCACTACATTTACTCCAGGTCGCCGAGGCGCTGACTCCAGGCTGGAGTCATAGAGGAACACCTTGAGGATGTTAGATCTCCATCTCGTCACTTCCTCGCAGAGGCCCACCAATTTCTGTTGGTACCTCCCCATCTTATCCAGCAGGGCCTCCATCTTCCCACATAAGACGGACGGAGGCTCCATCCTTTCCTCCTTCTTCTCGTCATCTAGCTCAATGATTACGGGCTCTTCCTTCTTACTCCCTCCTTGTAGTCCTTGAGCCACTTCCTCATTGCTCCCTACTTCCTCCACCCCAATCGGTGGTTCCTCCTTTTCCTGCCATAGCCTGAACATGGCAGGGGGTGGCGGCCCAAACGCCGCTCTTCGTTGGGCTTCAGCCCTCACTCCTCCAAGCCTTCTGTCAATGGCTTCCCCAAACTGATCGTAGATGTTCCCATCCATAGTGGAGGAAATCAGCCCGCTCCTCTCGTCTTCCCGTCTTACATTACAGAACCTTATAGTGTGACCTTGCTGGTCACAATGTTGATAGATGGCCGTCCTCCAGTCAAAACGGGGTCTTCCATACCCCTGACTCCCCAGATCCACCTGGCCTTGATACCCCTGGCCTTGGTACCCCTGGCCTTGATTCCCTTGGCCTTGGTACCCCTGGCCTTGGAACCCCTGGCCCTGGTACCCCTGGCCTTGATTCCCTTGGCCTTGGTACCCCTGGCCTTGATTCCCTTGGCCTTGGTACCGCTGGCCTTGACCATTCCGTTGCCTTCCTCTTCCGCCGCCATTCGTGCATCGCCCCCTTCCTCCACCCCTCCCTCCGTTGCCTTGATTGCCCTGCCCCTGGTTCCCACCTCCTGCCACGCTTCCCTGTGAACTGGGAGCGGGTGACGGCGGCGGGGCCACAGGCTGGGCCTGGGCTGCGGGGTGGATGGGTGGCGGCATACTTGTTTGCGGTCCGGCTACTGGCGGCGGGCTTCCCCATGGCACAATTGCATTGATCACCGGCCAGGGCCATTGTCTGTAGGACGGCGCCCCTCCTTGCGAGGGGCCCGTACTAGATGACGGAACCGCTACATTTGAAGGGGTTGCTGTTAAAGCTTGGGGCTCCTGCGCTTTTCATGATCCCTGACCGCCCTGCGCCAAGTTACGCACTTTGCGCTGGGCCTTCGTCAGGCGCTGCGGCACCGGCTCTTCCTCTTCCCAGAGTTCTTCCTCAACGACTTTTTTTATCACCGGCTCCTTTCCTTTCATTTTGACAGCCGTCACTACCCTCCTTTGCACCACCGGCTTTGTCGTATGCCCCAGCTGTGCCAATACGTCTGTAACAATCCTTGTTACCCCCGGGGTCCCAGAAGCGGTCGCATCCCTTTCCTTTCTCTTCTGCCTTTGCAGGCGTACCTGACGCTGCTCCACCTGGTCCAGACACCCAACTTCCACCTCTCTGTCAATGGTGGCCCAGGTGAGCTTGGTGCTACCTCCTCCATGTCTCGTCAATTCGACAGCCTCCGACGCCGTGAGTAGCCCCAGGAAGATGGCGCACTGTGCTTCCTCCGAGATCCCATGGACCTTCCGCGCCCTTTTCTTAAATTCTTGGACAAAGGCCCCTATTGTCGTAAAATCCTCTTTGTTCATTGCCTCAAGGTCCGCGGTAGTCAACAACCCATCTCCCAGACGGTACTTCCTCCGCATCCCCTCCTTAAACCTCTCCCAGCTGCCTTGGGCTGGATCTATGACTTTCTTCACCTCTTGGTGGTAGCTGTGGATGACATACTGAAGGATGCATTGAAACTTTACAATGTCCGACCGCCCGACCAAAGCTTGTTCCACCCGCTCCAGCCATTCCGAGACTCTTTCCCCACAAAAATGGAAGGTATCGACCTTTGGGATATTGCTCGGATTCCTTTCATGCTGGTCGATGGCCGCGATGAGGTAATCGAGTGTCAGACCCTTCTTGGGTGCACCCGATGCGCCGCCAGTTTCAGGCATCTTGACAACCTCTTCTTTTCAAGCTTCCTGAAAGAGAAAAAACAAGCACATTTCCTTATTCAACATTATACCTTGACCGGTCTATTCCATCCATCCTACGTAACCCTCAGTACTTACTTTACCCAAATGTTAACACGATCGTCCCTCATACTTCCTCTACTTGGGTAGGTAAATTTACTCACCTATACTTAGTCAATCATATATTTCTTCATTACCCTCTCATCACTCCTTTATGCCTTTTCTTATTCACTTCTCATACCCGGATGTCGTTCCATCAGGGACAACGGTAGGCTTTCCGCAATCCCCGGCCACGGCGCCACCTGTCGGGCGCATCGGTCCTGCACCGCACCAGGGCAGCGCGGGACCCTCCCGGCCGCGTCACGCAGGAGTTGGTTTAAATCCTTCGTTGCAGATAATAAATATGGAGCTTCCTTAAGTCGCTCCGGCCGAGTGCGCCAGCCATACCTCTCGCGAGCCCCTACAACAGGATAGGGCCTACGCGAGGCACGACTTACCTACACCTTACGGGAGCTCTCACCTCCCTTCGGTGGGCGTATCCCCGTTGAGCTACCAGTCCACAGTACGAAAGCTAATCAGTTGCAATCGCAGAGGTGGACCAGCCGAGGGCGTTTCTCGTTCGCTGTAGCATAGGGGGTACGCGCGGTAATACGCCTCTGTCGGACCCGTACGCGGACCGACATCTTGGGGGGCTGAAAACCCAAGCGCGGCCCGTCGTCGGTCGACTAGGACGCATCCCACACACCACACGCACACCACTTTACGAACACAAAAACATAAAACATGCACACGCACACGTACGAAACGACACGACATAAACAACGCGACAACGCTCCTAGCCCCTCGGTAGCCGTCCCATAACTTTTCGACGCGAAATCGAATAGGCGTTGCGCGCGAGACTTAGGATAAAACCGCACGGACGCAGGGCCTACTCATATCGACTCGCAATGCAAACGTACGCAAGCAGTCGCAATGATGACGTACTATGTAGTGCCCATAATCAAGCGGTCCCTCGTGGATCCGAGTACCGCTTATGACATTCAAGTGTCAGACTCGAAGTGCCGTGAGGGCCTAACCCTTCACGACATTGCACGGCTGAAGGAGTAACTGTGCAGCCGCCGCGACATCTCCGGCTCTCGGCCTGAGTGTCTCGGTAGGGAAATTAAATAGGCTCTGCGCGAGGGAAAACCCCTCCCCTGCAGAGCCTAGGGTTTGGGGTGTCCTGGACAAGGACCTCGAATCCCGGCCCAGGACCAAACGTCCGACCAAGAAAAATCATCAAAAGCAAGAATAAAAATAGAACGAGAGGCCTCCCCTTCGCCCCTCATCCTCAGCTTCTGAGTAGGATTTTAGTATGGGGACTCTTCAACCCTATGCAAACATTCATCCCAAGTACCCATGTATACATATATAAGGGTTAAGTATGTGACGATCACTTCTCACGTTCT
>BFEA01000440.1:1270604-1290304 GCA_003427395.1 Chara braunii
CTTCACCTCCCTCCATAGCTCGGCGCAATGTTTTTCCCACTAACCTCTCAATCCACTAAACTAACACTAAAACTATCTTCGCCATCGCGCTCGCCTTACCCCAAAACCCCCGAAACATCTCTCCCCCCATCCGTTTTCGCTCGGAAACGCCCGAGCTAGACGTACTCTCCTGCTTACTTTCGTTCCCCCGCCATCGCTCTTCTCCTCGTTTTAGTCGCACGTATCCGGCGCAACTTCACACCTTTATTCATTCTTTTTTTTTTCTCTTTTTTTTTTTTGCCTTACTCCCCACCGCCCGTCACTCCGCTCCGCCTCCAGCTCACATGTGCTTGGCGCGTTTCCTCGCCTAGGTTCACTCTCTATCGTTTTGCCCGTTGCCCCTACTCGTGGTCTTTCCGCCCGTGGCCGCTGTCGTTTTGCCTTCTCCCCTGCGCTCCCAAGACTGCTAGCGCTACTCCAGGTAGCGCTCCGCCTAGTCCGACAGTGCTCGGCGTTCCCAGGGTGCGCTCAGCCGATCTGCTATCACGAAAGAGACTACGGGCAGGCCAGCTACCAGATGGTTCGGCGGCCTTTCGTCCCTATCACCCCCAGCCTTTCCTTCTTCCGCCTGGGCTCGRTAGGAGTCAAAACRCATCATTARCCCAGACACCASCCCGGCACCRGTTCATATAGAYAGSAGGACGGCGATCATGGAAGTCGAGATCCGCWAGGGAGTGTGTAATACCTCTGACGGCTCGTCGCTCCACCTTTTCCCCTTGATTCTAAGTGCTTCTCAGGCAATGACACGGTACCACACCCCAAAATAGGACGGGGCCGCCAATAGCCATGGAAAGAAAAATTAAAAAAAATAATGAAGTAAAATAAAACTAAAAAAAARAACAAATAAAAATAAATAAAGCAAGACAAATATTCAGACAGGAACAGGGGAGCTGCTGGCACCTCGCCAGTGCCGCGGGTTGGGCCCATTATTACGTCCATTGGCAAAAGGCGAGGGGGATAGTCCCACAGGGACATCAACCCCTCAAGCCTTTCTGTCGCACYCYTTCGCTCCTTAGYCGCATGMTGTTGGCCTCGATCYCTGYGYCTGCTGCGTACCARTCWMGTGATCTAACSTATAGGGCTAAGCCCAAGCYTGGTACCAATAKGCCTTTTTTCACTTAATAAAGATGTTTTTCTCGGCCCTCAGTCAATTCGGAGTATTCGGCTTCTACTCATCAAAGCCCATCACCTGGGTTTGAACGCGGTCCGTATTTCAACAGTTCAACGGTGCACCCAGTGAGCTAGGCTCTTTGGTGCCTGCTACACCCATGGTACCGCGCYCCGGGCCAAAACAGGGCYGCGCATTWACAATAAAGGAAAAAYAGATAGATAAATAAATAAAAATMAAAAATAAAAGACRTAAAATATCATAAATAAGGGCCCCTATGSACGGTGCGGGRACTGSTAAAGCCCCACCGGTCCTGTGGATCGGCCCCGCCGCTACGTCTGTCAACAAAAACCAGAGGGGAATAGCCCGTCGACCCTCAACCCCTCGGTTTTCTCCGCACGCTCAGCTGCAGYTGTTGTGCCGACGCCCGCCGACCTCGACCCCAGAACCTCCGTAGCAATAGTCCGATGCCGTAACCTATAGGACTAAGCCCAAGCCTGGAGCTGAGTCCCGCAGAATACCATATAGGCAGTGCGGCACGACGCTTTGGGCCAACAAAACRGCTGCGCGRCTCCCATTTGCCCSCSCCGRTTTGCTTATACTATGCCATAATTGCGCCGCGCGCCATCCTACGATACCCCGCTTGCCGCACGAAGCCGCGYCGTCGTTGCCAACGCCGTTGTCRGGGCCGMYSTCGCACGYGCGCTCGACTCGGTCAAATGTACCAATCAAAAGGAAACATCCTTAATTCCTGCTTAATCAAAAAATAAATAAAATAATAAAATAATATCACCAAGCAAAACGACCAAGGTCCGAGCCGACTTTACGATCAACAACAGAAAAGAATCACGCGCGCCTTAAGCCTGCACGCCCACGCACTCGGTAGTGTGGTCAATCACCCTGTTACGCAATTATAGACGCAGTCGTGCTTAGCGTGGTATACTTCAACTCTAGACCAAAACTATTTTCTGTCACTTGCAAAAACCAGGGCGGATACCCTTGTAAGGGTATTCGCACCGACAGCGGCAACACGATTCACACCACTTCAAAACGCACCACCACTTCAGCGGCACCTTCCCTACGCCAATGCCCAGTCACCGCTTTATGTAGTCTGTGCAAAATATTGCTGCCACCTCCGTGAAAAACCCGGCAGCGCATCCACACCACTGCCAAAAACCCTAACGTTGTCGCCGGGAAAATTCGGCAGCACTTCCGCACCACCGCCGTCAAGCCAGGCGCTGTCGCCGCAAAATTTCGGCAGCGCTTCCGCACCACCGCCGTCAAGCCCGGTGCCGTCGCCGTAAAATTTCGGTAGCATTTCCCCACCACAGTTGTCAAGCCCGGCGCTGTCGCCGCAAAAATTTGCCAGCGCTTCCGCACGACCACCAAGAAAACTCGGTGCTGCTGTCACAAAAATACGGCAGCGCTCCCGTAGTACGTTAATAAAAATTGTCGCTGTCGTCCAGCACCTCCCCCTCACTGTCCCAATTATGCCTGTCGTTGCCAACACTGTGGCTATGGCAGCATGTGTCTCCTCCAACTATGTCGCGACCGCACCACTCCATCGGCCTCCTCCCTCCTCGCAGAGTGGCCTCGCAGAGGTGGTGGCTATGGCAACCTCCAACCTCAACCTTCCTGCAGACCTCCACTCTCCACCTCTCTTCACTCCCTACTCCAGCCAGCAGCCTCTCCTCCAGCAGCCAGCACTCACTCAAGTGGAATGCCAGCAGCATCAACTACAAATGAATGCTGGTTGGCTGGCTGTTGGCATTTTTATAGCCAGCGAAGGGCTAGGGCGACAGCTTTGCCCTCAACCAAACTCGGAGTGGGGCCTGGCCCTTGATCTCAAACGAGATCAAAGGCTGGAAATCTTGATGTCCTCCTACGGGAACCAAGTTCCAAGCCCTAGTAATACATCTGGTCGTCGCCTACGGCCAGACGCAGTCCATAAAAGGTTGTACCAAACCATTTGCAGGATTGCCTGTTCAACTGAACAGATGCAGTCCCATCAGCCCCTAGAAGCTTCTGGGGTTGTATCTGTTCCACGGCCGCAGCCACATACACGACCGTTATCTTTCTCCTTTCTTCTTTCCTTTTCTCCCCCTCTTCTTCTTATTTCCTCTGCATCTACTTCATCCCCGAGGCCACGTACGTGGCCTGTTACGCATTTCTTGTGCAGGGGTAGCTCATTTTGGGAAACGAGAAGCCTCCCGAGTCAACTCGCAGAGCCCAACTAGAGTCAGGCTCAAGGGGTTGTCACCCCCTGCCCGTGCTTGTATCTGGGCCAAAACAGGCGCCTGAAACAGGCGCGGCTCCTAAGCCTTTTCCTTTTTCTCTTTCTCTCTCTCTCTCTCTCTCTCTCTCTCTCTCTCTCTCTCTCTCTCTCTCTCTGTGTGTGTGTGTGTGTGTGTGTGTGTGTGCACCCCGAACGTAGCCGCCCTGGGCGGCAGATTCATTCGATTTTGCTCATCCAAAGATGAGTTGTCGGGGCACAGCCCCCTGATAAGTCGGTGTGAGTCCGACGAAACAGTCTGGCACAGTCAAAAACCCGTTCGTTGAAAACGAACGGGTACTCAAAAGTGATAATAAAAAAAAAGTAAAACACCAAGATTCAAAAACTAAAAAATCAAAACGACATCTAGAAAAAAGGAATAAATAAAAGAAGATGGAAAAAAAACTAAACTTACCTTTGCTCGTTGAACAATCGTCCGTTTCCCAGGGCGTTGTCATCAAGTACTAGGGCAAAAACGCCCCAGTCATATCAAATAGCGCCATATGGCGCCTTCTTTTTTTTTTTTTTTTTTTTTTTTTTTTTTTCCCCATGCCTCGTTCGTTTAAACGAACGGGTACTCATTCCCTGTGCAGGGCCATGCTAATCTTCCCTGTATCATTCCAATACCAACGAACGCCCCGTCAGACGAACGGGTAAAAACAAAACTAAACAAAATCTAAAAAAAACAAATCTAAAAGGAATTCAAAACAACGTAAAAAAAAAAAAAAAAAAGTATATATAAAAAACTTACCTTATCTAACGAGTGGTCGCCCGTTATTACGGGCGTTGTCAGGGTGGTTGGGGCAAAACGCCCTAATCACTTTCCATGGTGCCATGTGGTACCTCACATGTTTGCCTTAGATTTTTTTTTCTTTTTCTTTTTCAATTTATGCGCGTCATCATTGTCCAGGTCATGTCAATCCCCTCCGCGCAGCCAATTTCAGCCGCGTGATCTCATCGATCGAGCGGCTGGGATCAGCTGCGTTGGCCCAACCGGCTGCTCCAAAAAGGAGCCAGCCCAAGGTCGCTTATGGATTCAGTCCCCGCATCAGCGGGGTGACAATCGGATGTGTTTACCTACTGGGTTGACTCCTACTACGGTTGTAGTAGGAGCAGCCCTCCTATTAAAATGGCTGTGGGACCTCGCTGACCGCCGCTTAGAAGCCTAGCGGCTCCCCCTTCACCCCTCAGTGGTCATGGCCATGCAGGCCCTGCCTGCCAGTGGCCCCACAGGCCTAGCCTGCCCGAGGCCTGACAGACCTTACCTGCTAGCCAAGTCAACCGCCAGCCGATAAAATAATAAAACAATTTCCTATACCTTCCGCGCCGTGGTCCTATACCCGACGCGTTTATTCTTTTTAGCCTAGTTAGACCCTGAATCGCTCAACTGCTAAGTCGCGCGACATTATTAGGGATAGAATAGGTTTAATTATAATGTTCCCATATCCGCACGTTCCTGCATCGCGCGACAAAGGAATGCCTTGCCATTCACATCCGTTACTCCCGAACGCCACACGCGTCGTTCGAAAAACTTTTAATCTCTCAGTCATAGGTCAGGTCAGAATAAATTTTCGCAACGTCGGTCTCATCAAGTCCTTCAATCCAACAAGAAAAAAATCGGACATCGTCCGACGTTCAAAACCCCCGGCAAATACCCTTGTCAAGGTTTTTGCGCGACAACGCTTCGGGACCTCTGTAACAAGGACGAACCGTTTGCCTGTTGTGAAACACGGATCGTGAACGCAGCAAATTGATGCGTCCATGAAAATGTTTCCTTTGTGGAAACTTTTTTAGGTTTATGAACTAACTGAAAATATGCGAACCGGATTGAACTAACCGAAAATTAGGGAATGATGAAGTGACACGAATATATGCCCACTTTTTTATGTGTATTGGGAATGGTGACCATCCTCGTGTTGTTCCTAATAAACCTGTTGCGGTCAATTTGCCACGTGAGATTTGTATCGATAAACTGATTGATGAGTTGATTTCATGGACGTTTGACGATGTGTCCAACCATGTGGGGGATACCGAGTATTTCTCTCCTCGATTAATTATATGCCCCACTAATGATGATGCACATTCTCTTAACAATTGTATTCTTGACGACTTCTTTGGGGAGGTGCGTGAACTTTTCCGCGTTGATTATCCTCATTCGGATGATACCGGACTTGGTATTGAGCGAGAGTTCTTGAACTCTCTCGACGAATCGGACCTTTCCCCTCATAAGCTACGATTAAAAATTTGTGTGTATGTGATGCTTTTGTGAAATTTGTCACCAAAGCAAGGACTTTGCAACGGTACAAGGATAATTTTGGAGAAGATTGTTAATGATGATTTGTTAGAAGTGACAATAATGCGCACGAGTAACATAACACTGATCCCCAAGATTGATCTGACAAGCGATGGTGAGACCACCGATTTCAAATGGTTTAGGAGGCAGTTTCTAGTCTGTGTTACTTTTGCTGTAACGATTAACAAGTCGTAAGGGCAAACCGTGTGGCGTGCGGGGGTTTAGCTATCCAAGACGGTTTTTGCGCATGGGCAACTGTATGTTGCTTTGTCGCGTGTTGGCCATCCCAACAACATCCGTGTTGTGTTGCCTGATAATTTTTTTTTGACGAAGAATAGTATGTATCGTAAACTTTTGCGATGAGTTTTTCTTTTGTTTTTCGATCTTTCACATTCCGATTTATTTTGTTTTATTCTTTCTTCGCAGGGAACTCCCGAATGCATCATAGTTATGACACTCGTGCTAAGAGGAAAGCAATGGGAACCAGCAGTACCAGTCAATATGATCCGATTGTTACGTCAAAAGCGGGAGTCGAACGTTGAGAGAGATCGAAGAAAAATGAAAATGATGAGAGATTCGTGAAACTTAGAAGTGAAAATGTTCGTGGGGATCATGTTGTTTTTTATGAAGTCGAATGTGCATGTTTGCGAGGGAATACCCTTGCTCATGCTGAGGATATGGTTATGCAAGGGGGTGGTGATGATTGTTGGGGTGATGGGAATGGTTCCCGTAGAGGTCTGTCGGGTAGGCTTGTTAACCTCACATTTTCTGGTGACGAGGATGGCAATGTTACGGACGATTCGAAAAAAGACACTGTTGAATCTACATTCAAAAGAAAAAAGAACCATCGTACGAAACCTAATCCTTTGACTTCCTCCGAAGTGTTGGAGGCTACCTTGGTTGATAATCGAGTGGCACAACAGCCTGTTGTTAATGAAACGGGAACTAAGATTATGAGAGCGTTGTTTGCGCCCCTTGATTATGCACTTGCATCTCTTTCGTTTTGTGCACAGCTTGCTAGACGTGCACGTTGTGATTGGTGTTCGCAATCTCAACGCGGTGGACGGGAAAAAGATGTTTGCTCCACATCACAATCACAAAATCGTTTGGGTATTATTGTAGTGCCCGATGATAATGATGCACCCAGAATCCGCACTCTGAATCCACGCGGTTACCTTGCTAGATGGTTTGACGATGCGAAGAGGGTTGACATGCAAAATGTCTTGAATCTTGACTGAAGTGTTTTTTGAAATGTTTGTCAAAAGTGTCACAGTCGCAAAAGATGGACGAATAAGGGAAAACTTCCTCGACTAGAAAAGAAACAAACTCACTGATATGCGGTCGGAACAACGATCCCCTATTCCTTCAGACTCATTGAATGTTTTGGATTTGGAGGCTTCTTCCATATCGCAATCGCTTTTGAACGATGAGTTTGTTGCTCTCGCTAATGAGGAGATTACAAGAATGACAATTCATTTGCCACATTGTTTGACATAAGGGACAATTCCTCATACCATTCACGGATATGCATGGATACAGAAACTTCTCAAAAGGATTCCTCCCGTGGTTGCTTCTTCCGCTCCTCATTCCGCCAGGTCCGTAGACTCCCCCTTCAAGCAACATCTCCTCCAAATTTTCAACGTCTTGCGGATTTTGCTCCACCATCCAATATGTCAATGCCGATTGTCAGTACCTTTGTTGTTGTTTCTACTTTGCTATCCGTTGTGGCTACTCCGTCTCCTATCAGTTGTGTTGTGCCCGCTCTTGCACCGTCAACAGACCATATGGATGTCCATACAGCACCGTTGGGACAACCAAGTTCTTCTAATTTTAACATTGTCATATATGACTCTCTTGAATCTATTGGTCTCAAAAAGACACTTGCACACCTGTCTCATCTTGACAGTTCTCACGGGATTCAAGATACTGTGGAAGCAGCAGAGGAATTGAATACGAGCATCAACACGTGGAGGTGTACGGATACTGTAATTCGTCTCCGTTACAATCGGCAACGAGAGGGTCGATTCGGAACTTTCGAGGAGTATCGTCTAAAAGTGTTGCAACGAGTTTCTGTTTGTCTTGCCTTAATCACAAATTTTTAGATGGTCGTCTTTAGTTTCATTGATGTAATTGCCCCTACAAGAGATATGGCAAGAGAAAGACAAATGAATCGGGGGGAAGATAGATAGATAGATAGATAGATAGATAGATAGATAGATAGATAAAAAGATAGATAGATAGATAGATAGATAGATAGATAGATAGATAAATAGATAGATAGATAGATAGACAGATAGATAGATAGATAGATAGATAGATAGAGAGAGAGAGAGAGAGAGAGAGAGAGAGAGAGAGAGAGAGAGAGAGAGAAAAANAAAAAAAAAAAAAAAAAAAAAAAAAAAAAAAAAAAAAAAAAAAAAAAAAAAAAAAAAAACCACAGACGACTTATATATTTTTGACGTAATATTATTTGCTTTTTATGTCAATATTGATTCCAATACGTAATAATTGTGCATTGATCATACTGCGCACCCTGACTTACTTTAATGGAACGAAAAATCTTAATGTGAAACTTTTTTTCTTTGTATACTCGTGTTCATTTTTTATATTATTTATAATTTTGTTGCTCCTCTCTCTCTCTCTCTCTTTCTCTCTCTCTATATATATATATACACATGTATCTATCTAACTATCTCTATGTTTTTCTTTCTTTCTCTCTCTCTTTGTCTATCTATCTCTCCTCGCGCTTTCTCTCTCTCTCTCTCTCTATCTCTATCTCTATCTATCTATCTATCTATCTATCTATCTATCTATCTATCTATCTATCTATCTATCTATCTATTAATCTATTTATCTATCTATATATCTATCTATCTATCTATCTATTTATCTATCTATCAATCTCTTTGGGTTGCATTTTTATTATATGGGTTGCATTTTTATTATATGTCCTACATTCTCATCCACCTCATCTCTCTCTCTCTCTCTCTCCCCCATCTATCTATCTATCTATCAATCTATCTATTTATCTATCTATCTATCTATCTGTCTATCTATCTATCTATCTATCTATCTATCTATCTATCTCTATCTTTTTCTTTCTTTCTCTCTCTCTTTGTCTATCTTTATCTCTCCTCGCTCTTTATCTTGGTTTTTTTTTTCCCTATTTGTCGTTGTTGTAATTCATAAATTAAACTCGGACTTTGTAGGCAGTTACTCTTATTTTTGCGGGCGTGGCCCGCACCGTCCGCACTGCCCACGCTTAGCTAGTAATAATAACAGTGGTAGTACCCTGTCAATGTTCTTGAGCGACGTTGAAAGAGGGAGAAAATCAAAGGAGAAGAGGTCTCACTATTTCCATACCTTCTTCTTTTCTGGTAATCCCTCCTTTCAGTCCACATGCACCCCATTTGCTTTTGCCATACAACCCTGGGCATAGTGACCCGCTTGTGGTTTCGATGCCTGTTTTTAAGACCATGTGTGTGTGCTTGCTGTCCTACCTACCTGCAAGACTGTGTAGGCGCATGCTTGCTGCTCCGCGTGCCTAGCCATAGTTCGCTAGTGTCTGGTGGCTAGGTTGCGACCTACGTCACTTAGTGTCTGCGCGCGGATGCAGTAATAATACTATATTCTTAGTGGTCCGCGGCCACTCCGTAATGTGACGGCCTCACGCTGTGTGTGCCCAAGACGCCGTTAGGTGCACAACCGCTTCTTTCGGAAGACCCCCCCGGGGTGAGGTCCCGGTTGCGCTTCAACCAACAGGCGTGCAACACTATCTGAGACCCACTTTGGACAGCGCTGAGGTAGGAGCCTCTCATGGATATTCAGGCTTGCCTTCACTTAGGGCGGGCATGAGGCTTGTTGGGTCACAGATCACCACAATACTAGCAGTACTACTAGTGATAACAATAATAATGATAATAATAATAATAATAATAATAATAATAATAAAATATTATTATTATTATTATTATTATTATTATTATTATTATTATAATAATGATAATGATAATGTTAGTGATAATAATGATAATAATGATAATAATGATAATAATAATAATAAACAAATTCCTGATTGCAAAATCACATTGAAAGTCAGGAAGTCTGACGTTGTCTTGAGAGTAGTAGTGCACTGATATTCCTTTAACGGAGAACCAAAGCTCTGAATCCGAATATCAGTGAGAGCATGCTCTCGTCATCATCATCATAAGTATCCAAAGTTCTTCCCTTACTTGGTGCCCGACGCTCAGGCTACCATCGAGCAGTCACCACCAGCCTACAAATTGATAATGCGACTGTTGGAAGTTACCAGCAGGGTCGAAGTTCATCGAGATGTCGACCGTTGTAGACCATTGCCAAGACCGGGTATGTTCATTGTGACATCCTCACCATCACCTTTGTCTCTCTTTCTCTCTCCACCTCTCACGCACCCACACCCGCACACACACAGTCACAAAGTAAGGGATTACACAAAATTCATATTAGAGTCCAGATATGCGCTGCCGAGCGCATTGGTCCGGCATCGCACCAGGGCAGCGCGGGACCCTCCCGGCCACGTCACGCAGGAGTTGGTTTAAATCCTTCGTCGCAGATAATACATGTGGAACTTCCGCAAGCCGCTCAGACCGAGTGCGCCAGTCATACCTCTCGCGAGCCCCTACGACAGGGTAAGGCCTACGCGAGGCACGACTTACCTACACCTTACGGGAGCTGTCACCTCCCTTCGGTGGGCGTATCCCCGCTGAGCTACCAATCCACAATACGAAAGCTAATCAGTTGCAATCCCAGAGGTGGACCAACCGAGGGCATTTCCCGTTCGCTGTAGCATAGGGGGTACGTGTGGTAATACGCCTCTATCAGACCCGCACTTGTATCGGCATCTCGGGGGGGCTGAAGTCCCAAGCTCGACCCGTCGTCGGTCGACTAGGACGCATCCCACACACCACGCGCACATCACTCTAACAAACACAAAAAATAAAATACGCGCATACACACAAGTACGAAACGACACCACACAAATAACGCGACAATGCTCCTAGCCCCTCGGTATCCTACCCATAACTTTCCGACGCGGAAATCGGGTAAGCGTCGCGAGCGAGACTTAGTATAAAACCGCACGGATGCAGGGCCTACTCATATCGACTTGCAATGCAGGCGTACGCAAGCAGTCGCAATGATGGCGTACTATGTAGTGCCCATAATTAAGCGGTCCCTCGTGGATCCGAGTACCGCTTATGACACTCAAGTGTCAGACTCGAAGTGTCGTGAGGGCCTTCACGACATTGCACGGCTGAAGGAATAGCCGTGCAGCCGCCGCGGCACCTCCGGCTCTCGGTCTGAGTGTCTCGGTAGGCAAATCAAATAGGCTCTGCGCGAGGGAAAACCCCTCCCCTGCAGAGCGTAGGGTTTGGGGTGTTCTGGACAAGGACCTCGAATCCCGGCCCAGGACCAAACGTCCGACTAAGAAAAATCATCAAAAAGCAAGAACAAAATTAGAAGGAGAGGTCTCCCCTAAGCCCCTCAGTCTCAGCTTCTTAGCAGGACTTTAGTATGGGGGCTCTTCAACCCATACAAACATTCATCCCAAGTATACCCATATATACATATATAAGGGTTAAGTATGTGACGATCACTTCTCACGGTCTCACTGGGGTCTCTCACAATAATACATATATATGTAACCGTAGGCAACCAAATCCATAATCTGATTCACAGTACATACCCACAACCACATCAACAAACCAAATCAACAGCCCACACACTACACGGAGTCAACCCCAACCACCTTCGATACTCATACCCCTCGCTTTAGCCATGCAAGCCCAAACCTTCTGTCCAACCAACCTTAATTAAAATACTCAGTACCTTTGTTAAATGACCATTCAATAAAAGTCCGGGTGAAACCTTAATGAAACAACGAAATCACTAGAGCTAAAGCCTTTTAGGTTGAGTGTGGAGGGAGAGTTGAAATTGAGTCGTAGATCGACGAATCGGCAACCGACATGTTATCAGTGATAAGAGAAAGTGATCCTCAAGGGATTAAGCTGGATCTAGCCCTGAACTTGGATCAAATGATAAAAAAAGACCTGTAACATACGGCAGACCAATCCCCAAGCTAAGATCATAAGTGTATGGTGAATACAACTCCATTATACATCCTCACTCAAAATCCCCTTATAAGTTAAACCTAAGTCTACTTTTAAGCCAGTGCTTAAGTGAAAGGTAGACCAACTGCATAATCTCCCCTATTCTGGGTGGATCGCCTGAATCAACACCCGTTAAAATATAATCAACACCCGTTAAAATATAATCAACACCCGTTAAAATATAATCTATCTCCTCTAAACTAAAAAAATTTCGGCAGACTTTCCGTAGGAAAAGTGTCTTTCCATAATTTTTATAAGCCCAGATATGAGAGCAGAAATAATCTCTAACTCCGGAAAAGACTAATTTTGTCTAACTCCCTGTTTTATGGGCGGCACTCCCTTTACAAAGGGAGACTTCCAAAATTTATACTAAGTCAGATTTGAACTCACAAGACAACTTGAGATCAACTTAGACAAGATTTTAACTAACTTAGACAAGATTTAACTAACTCCTCAGTTTTGCAGAAATTTCGGCAGCACTACCTCTATAAAAGTGTTTTCCCAAAATTTATACAAAGTGAGTTCCAAAATTTGAGAATAAATTTGACTTTTCAAAGTCCAATTTTGTCTAACTGCCTAAATTAGTAAAAATTTGGGCAGCACTCCCTTTAGAAAATGAGATTTTCAAGATTCGTACTAAGCCAGATATATGGAAAAGACAAGTTGAACTCTGAAAAAGTCAAAAGTTGACTAACTCCTTGGATTTGTAGAAATTTCGGCATCGCTTCCCGTAGGAAAAGTAGCTTGTCAAGATTTATACAAAGCCAAGTAAAAAAAAAAATCTCAGAAAATGTAGGAATTGACCTAAGTAAAAAAAGTTATTACAGAAACTGCAGGAAGTGACACTAACTCCTATGACTCTAGCACATGGCGAGCAACTAAAGCCCTGCACTCATTGCGACTTTCTCAAACATTCTAAACAAAAGTGACCCTTTTCGTCAGACCTTTATCACTCTTCAGACAACTTTCCATGCCATAAATCAGTTTACTCACTTTTGAAGGTGAGTCTTCCAACAACAAAAACATCCCCTTTTCCAAAAATCCAAGGGGTTCTCATCATAAACAAAACACCCCCTCTTCCAAAAATCACGAGGGGTCTCGCCACATAACAAAATACCCCCTCTTCCAAAAAATCACGAGGGGTCTCGCCATAAAACCAAACTTCCCCTCCTCAAAAGTCGAGGAGGTCTCATCATAACACACAATCTATGTAACCGGCTGAATGCGGTGAACGCGCGTTCACGTTCAAACGCGCTCGTTCATACCCCCCAGGCAGGGCCGCGTTCAATCGCGTTCAAACTCGCTGCACGCCACGTGGCACGAAAAAATTGAACGCGACCCCGAGTGGCACGCGCGTGCATTGCGGACTACGGGGTGGTGAGCCTCATTCATCAAACCCCAAAAGCACAAAAATAAAATAAAATCAAGAGGCCTACTCCCCCTGCCGCATCACCCCCCGCTATGTGTAAAGAGTCCTTTTTTTTTTGGGGGGGGGGGGGGGGGAGGAATCCCCCTTACATGGCTCAGACAGCCCATGCGGGCTATCTGAAGGGTCCTCGCATCGATGTGGCGCAGACCCCCCACCGCAATCACGGCAAGCAGTGAATATGGAGTGAGCACGAGCTGGCCTAATATATAGTCAAGATTCGAATTCAGGTCTGTTTTCAGCAGTTATGGGTTGCTCACGTAGGCCCTGCCGTGATTATCAGGGCTTAGCTGCACTACTCACCAGATGTACAAACTAGAATGAATCTTCTGCAGAACATGGAATAATACGCTGTCATATGTTCTGTCTTTTGAGCCTGTGGTGAGTAGAGGCCCTTAGGGCCACTGCACGTATTTTGAAGAGAAGAAAAACGGAAAAAAAAAAAAAACGAAAAAAAAAAGAGAAAAAGAAAAAACAACAAAAAAGAAAAACGAGAAATTTCTCTCGTTTTTCTTTTCTTAGGAATACGTGTAGTGGCCCTAAAGGCCTCTACTCACCACATGCACAAAAGACAGAACATATGGCGGCGTATTATTCCATGTTCTGCAGAAGATTCATTTTAGTTTTGCACATGTGGTGAGTAGTGCAGCCAAGCCCTAAGAATCACGGCAGGGCCTACGTGAGCAACCCATAACTGCTGAAACACAAACCTAAATTCGAATCTTTACTATATATTAGGCCAGCTCGTGCTCACTCCATATTCACTGCTTGCCGTGATTGCAGTGGGGGGGTCTGCGCCACATGGCTGCGAGGACCCTTCAGATAGCGTGCATGGGCTGTTTGAGCCATGTTAGGGGGATTCCTTCCCCCCCCCCCCCCAAAAAAAAAAAAAAGACTTTTTACACACCCACGCACACACACACAGTCACGTACACACACACGCACACACATTCACACACACAGACACACACTTTCACACATACACTTTTTTTTTTTGGTTGCCTGTTTTGCCTGGGGCATTGGCCCACAGTCCTTCCCCAAGCACCGCCGCCGCTCCCCACATTGCCCACAGCCCCCCCAAGCACCGCCGCCGCTTCCCAGCGCCCCCAACAGGCCTCCCGGGCGTGGGTGGTGCTCTGCGCGTTCGCGTTAATAGCGTGCACCCGCGTTCTTTGAACGCTCGTTCAACTCGTTGAAAAACTGAACGCGGAACCCGCGTTCAACGAACGCGAGGTAACATAGCACACAATATCACAAGACATCCCCTTTTTCAAAATCCAAGGGGCTTATCATAAAACAACCATCACTGAGAGACCATCTTATGGGTCCTCATCACAATTTAAGCAATCAATAATCAACATGGTAAGCATTTTGAGCCTCCCGGGCTCATAAATCTTCAAAATCCTCACAACCTTTCACAGACGGACTGCACTTCCTCTCCTTATACTCTGCCTTATCAGCTTCTCGTGGGCAGGTCGCACAAGTATACCGAGGAGTAGACAGTTCTGCTTACAATCATATTCACAGTACCCAAGACACATAAAAGGTTTTTCACACATTGTCCACACAAACTCACATGTGAGAGAGCCAAGTGATCGTCACATATAAGAATGGTCCCTGAAGAAAACCTCATCATAATATACACTCAGCGGGATAAAATGTCTCACACAAAAAATGTCTCCAAATCATAGCTCACTCAACTCAAGCCACACCAAACCCACACTGACAACTACCCCTAAAAATACATGTCAGATCTGTCTCTCAAAGGCCAGGGCGTAGGCCACCTAAATATGTACATGCCTCATCTAGATTACCCTGATCCTCAAGATCCCAGCTCAGTAGGAACACTAGAGTTCAGATCTAGACTAGTAGCAATCATCAAAAAGGTCCTTTAAGTCTAAAAGGGTATCACACAAAACCTAAGCTTATGCCTCACAAGACACTCGCCCACTTCCATAGACAAACCGACCCTACCTCCTCAACTCCTCCTGGTTTTGCCTATATAACTGAGCCCTAAGTCCATTTGCGGACTTCTCTACTATCCTACCATGTCTATCATACATCTTACCCCCTACCTCTGAGACCTTCCCTGCTGCCTTATCCTCAAGGAACTCAAGACAGTCCAGAGCATGATGCACGTCCCTCTTGCAGTAGAAACATACCTGATCAACCTCCCTCTTGAACTTCTTCTTCTTGGGCTGAGGAGGTGGCGATGAAGGAGATCCTACCAAGGTACTGACAACCCCCTGCTGCTCTGATCGAGGAGTTGCAGTACTAACGACTTCCTGCTGCTCTGTCCCAGGAACCGGTCCCCCAGACCCAGATCCAGTAGCCCAAGATCCCAGTCTGCTACTCAAATCCTCTGTCGCTGGGACGTACTCAGGCGTGTCCAACCTCTAAGGTCTCCTCTCGAGTGTTTCTCCTGGCACTGCAATGGCCTGCTCCTCAATCTCCTCTGGCCCATACTCAGGCGTGCCCAACCTCTGGAGCCCGCCCTCGATGACACCTTCTGCCTCAATCCCCATCTCTCTCTCAAGAGGCTCCTCTATCCTCTGCTCGGGTGAAAACAAACTCACCTCCTCCTGCATAGTATGCACCGCCCCAAGGAGCACACCCACGGAATCCTCTGCTGAGCCTTGAGCCGGCTCACTGCTAGATGGTGGCCGCCCCTCCTCTACTGCCAAAGGTATGACTAGGCCCGCCGCCGCCACTGGCAGCGTCGCGAGCTTGGTAGGGGCTCTAAACTCGAATGCCTCTCTCTCCGCCTGTCTCTGGGTTCTCGCCTCCTCTGGCTCCATGATAACCCTCCCCATAGGTGGCTCCTGGCGAGGCTCTACTGCAGATGGCTGTCCTGACAATCCCTGTCCTGGCTGCCTCTGCTCGCCCTCCCTGCTGCTCTCTGGCTTGTCCACCTTTCCCTGATTTTGCTGCCTCAGGCTCTCAATGATAGCTGCCTGGCTGGCCACCAATGCCCTGAGTTCCTGGATTTCCATCTCCATAGCTTCCAGGCGTACTCCATGGCTTGCTTCCTTTATTTTCTTCCCTGCAAGATCGCTCTCCAATAACAAGTGCCGGTCAAAAGTTGTCTTGGCCAGGAACTTGATTTTGCGATCTAACCTCTCTTCCGCCTTCCTGGCCAACCCATGCCCGACTCTGACTGGCGAAGGAAGCTCCTCTCCTCTCTGCTCCTAGAAGTCCCTCCACATCTTAGGGATCTCCGGGGCCCTAGCTGGCGCGCTGGGTGGCTGACCTGGGAGTGCTCCTGCTGCCTCCGATCTCTGCCTCTCCTGCTGCTGCTCCGGAAGCTCCCCCGCTGCCTCCAACCTCTGCCTCTCTTGCCATATCTCGTCTATCCTCCTGGTTCTTCTCGCCCTCTTTTCCTCTGCTGTCTCTCCAGCTGGCGCCCTTTCCCTCGTGCGGAGGTCGAACCTCTTCGGGATCCTTGCCTCCATCTCCTTCTCGGGCTGGCACGGCTCCTGGCGCGGCTCTGCAGGTGCTGGCTCTTCCAGGTCTGGGTGCTCCAGTGCATAAGCTTCTAGGTGTCTGTCAATCAGGGTCAAGGTTTCTCTCCTTACGACTGCCCTCTCTCTCCTCCTTTCTGCCCTCCCTTCTGGCGAAGGGGCCTTTTTTGATGAAGGCAATGGGGCCTCCTCTCTCTGCAACCTTTCCCCTGCCCGGCGAGTGCTCCTTGGTGCATCCTCGAGTCTCAAACCCACCGCTGGCGTTTGTGGGGCCGTGTCCTCCCCAACCTCTATCACTTCCTTCCCTACACGTCTCCCCTCATCGCCCAACCCTCTCTCTCGCTGAGTATCCTGAACCTCCTCCCGTGGCACCTCCTCTCGTGGCACCTCCTCTCGTGGTACCTCCTCCTGTGGTACCTCCTCTCGTGGTACCTCCTCTCGTGGTACCTCCTCTGCCTGCTCTCCATGCTCCTCACCCCGAGGCGATGCCCTCCACCGAGAGATATCCAAATGTGTCTCCAACTCCCTCAAGGGCCCCTCAGATGCTGGCGGCTCCTCCTGTGTGCGTGCTGGCGACCTCCTCAATCCACCCTCGGTAAACCGATGAAACTCCACTGGTCCCAACCCACACTCAGGGTATGCCCCTCGCTCCTCAGCCTCTGGCTCCGACTCCTCCTCTCTCCTAGCTAGGGCCTTTTAAATACTGTACAATCAAATCGAAAACACTAAGGTAAGAACTAGAATCAGCTATAACGCGAGGAAAAAAATCAAAAATTTCGAGGACATCATCTCTGAAGTTGACGGAAAGGAGGATCCAGTGATCGTTATCTTTGTGGACAGGAACAAAGATAATATCATATCGAATCAGATCCAGGTTTGTAGCCCACCTTTCTACCCCGCCGTATCCTTAAAGTTGTAGTTTAGTGAAGAAGAACGAGTTAAAGCTGTAGACTTGAAGACACGATGGTATGTCACTTATCGTAGATGCGGTCGACCCCAACAACGCCACGTAAAAATTGACCACCTCATCATTCAGTCTGTCGTCGACATGCAAGAGGGTGAGAAGATTTTTTGCCGCAATTCGCAACTGACCGCCGGTGAGGATAGAGAGAACAATGTGAGGCGGCACCAAGCCTCGTCCAATGTCGTCCAAAACCCGCAAGCTGGTAGGCGCAGTCGCTACAACGAATCTTTTCCCTCTTGTTCCACACGTTGTGGCCCGCACTGCACAACATCGAGCGAAGGACACGTGGGGTAGTGAGAAACAGAGTGTCTAAGCATTGTTCTTCATTGCACGATGCTTTGCTAAGTATTGTTCATACATGGCCTGACCCCTACTCACAGATCGCAGATATGTCGGACTCCTTTCTCTACGGGCAGAAGGGAAAGACACTCCTCAATGGCAATTGCATGCTCTTTCTTCCCGATCTCGACATCCACCCCTGATGCCTTTAAAATATTCTTGTGTTTTGTAGTCACCCGGGGGGCTTTCTGCAATATGTGTTCCGGATATTTCGAGGACCTCCGTGCTTGAGATGACCCTACCCCTGTACAACAAAAGAAAGACAAAACGGAAAATGAATACACGTTACCCAACACGAGTCCGACGAAAGAGAAAATGTGAAAGAACCACATAACCCACAAGGCACAGGACCTCTCCAATTACAGAAGTCCGAATTTGCATGGCCATGTGCACGGAGCTGTGTGTATGCCGCTGGAGAACAATAGGACAAGCGCAATCGAGCTTGAGACCCCGACCTTAACAAAGGAAAACAACAACAAGCCACAAATGCGAAATGGTAACATTCTCCGAAGTTCGGATTCCGGCGGACTTCTTCTTACGGCAGGCGCACAAAGACTAACCATCTCACTCATCGACATAGGAAGAGTGAATCACGGCGGACTTCTGTGCGTGAACAGAAAAATCGTCATTCAATTGAGTTGGCCATGTTCTTAACCGGGGAGCGCGTACGAAGCGGCGTTCATCGCTGCTTACCAACCGCTTTATCCCTTCGGTCCTTCGTTGGCGATGTTGGCGCGGGCAAGCCCAGCACGTCGAGAGCTTGAGTGCTGACCCGAGATCTTTTCGGGAACGTGACATGTTGCCGGCACCCGAGATCGCCCTCCCGGCCGCTGGCTAAGGTGACGGTCAGTATCGGAGAGGTGGGTGGTGAGAAAACGGTGGTAGAGGGCATGAAAGGTGTGACGTTTTGGCGGTCGTCCGGGACAGGGGCTGCAGACCGTTGCCCGGGCACCTGCTCGTCACCGAGTATCCCATCGATAACTTCAACGATGCTCAATTGTTGACTTCGTTAAGCCGGGCTCACAACTACGGAAACCTCATCGCAACGGTGTTGAAGATCGACTGCAGCCATCAGCGGTTGAACCTCATAATCTTCAGGGTCTGTTGACAGGTCATTGACCACCTGCGTCTCCATCTCCATTGTCGTCGCATCGTCGTCAGCATCAGGCCCCGGATGGCCTGCGTAAAGGTGCCCGATTGAGTCAGACGACTCCTCGTAGTCGGCATCCTCGTCATTGCCCAGCCGTTCGTCGCCTTCAATATCGAAATCCTATTTTTCACCCCCTTCCTCTCCTTCCTCCCTTTCTTCCCCTTCTTCCCCTTCTTCCCCTCCGTCCCTCCTATGCGATTCATGAAATTCTCCCAAAACCATGTCGAATCCCGCGGCCCGCTCTTCAGCCCCCACGTGCGTAGCCCCTCCCGTCGGCACGATAATCCTTGCCTGTGGAACCCTTTCTGAAGATGTCCGGATCCGGGCGAACTTCGGCTCATCATGGTTAACGGACTCTCCACTTACGCCCGGTGCCTCAGTCGATGTAGTCCGGATTCTGGCAGACTTCGACGCAGTTCCCTTACCGGACCTGGCAGTCGGTTGTCCAGCAACGTTCTCCCCCCCATCACTGCCACCGCCTTCCCTTGACGTGGCCTTATGG